>PGWS01016962.1:0-12202 GCA_002896235.1 Cicer reticulatum
CCACGACTAAAATGGACCGATATACGTATTTTTTGAACAAGATGATGAATAGTGTTTGAAATCTGATGTGGATCCGGACACACATTTATAAATTTAAAAGAAGAATGCTATAACGATCTCTTGGTCCTCGATTTCATCTGGACTTTTCGGGCGATTTTTGTACCCCTCGACAAAAATGGACCAATATCTATATTTTATGACCAGACGATGGCTAATGTTTGAAATCTGACGTGGAACCCGAAACACTTTTATACATTTAGGAGAAGAATGCTATAAGGGTCTCCTGGTCCTTGATTTCATCTGGACTTTTCGAGAGATTTTTGTAGCACACCACAAAAATGGACCGAAATCCTTATTTTCGAAAAAGACGATGAATAGTATTTGAAATCTGACGCGGAACCCAAAACACAGTTATAAATTTAGGAAAAGAATGCCATAAGAGTTTCTTGGTCCTCGATTTCATCTGGACATTTCGGGCAATTTTGGAACCACCGTACTAAATTGGACCAAAATCCGTATTTTCGAACAAGACGATGGCTAGTGTTTGAAATCTGACACGGAACCCGAAACACAATTATAAATTTAGAAGAAGAATGCTAAAAGGGTCTCTCAGTCCTCGATTTCATCTAGACTTTTTTCTGGCGATTTTCGTAACCCTCGATAAAAATGGACTAAAATTTGTAATTTCGGACCACAGTTTGGCTAGTGTTTGAAATCTAGCGCAGAACTCAAAACACAGTTATAATTTTTGGAGAAGAGTGCTACAAGGTTATCTCTATCCTCGATTTCATCTGGACTTTTCAGCTTATTTTCATACAATCCAACTAAAATGGACCAAAATCCCTATTTTCTAAAAAGACTATGGCTAGTGTTTGGAATCTGACGCGGAACCCGAAACACTGTTATATATTTAGGAGAAGAATGCGATAAGGGTTCTCGGTCCTCGATTTCTTTTGACTTTTCGGCGATTTTTGTACTACCCGACAAAAATGGACTGAAATCCATATTTTCGAACAAGACGATGGCTAGTGTTTGAAATCAGACGCGGAACCCGGAACACAGTTATAAATTTAGGAGAAGAATGCTATGAGAGTCTCCTGGTCCTCAATTTCATTTGGACATTTCAGGAGATTTTGGTACCACCCGACTAAAATAGATTGAAATCCGTATTTTCGAACAAGATGATGGCTAGTGTTTGAAATCTGATAGGAAAGCCAAAACACAGTTATAAATTTAGAAGAAGAATGCTATAAGGGACTCTCGGTCCTCGATTTTATCTGAACTTTTGGGCGAGTTTCTTACCCCTTGACTAAAGTGGACCAAAATCTGTATTTTCAATCCAAACGATGGCTAGTGATTGAAATATGATGCGGAACCTGAAATAGTATTATATATTTAGGAGAAGAATGTTAAAAGGGTCTCTCGGTCCTCGATTTCATCTAGACTATTTAGGCGATTTTCGTACCACCCGGCAAAAATGGATTGAAATCCATTTTTTCGAACTAGACAATCATTAGGTTTTTAAATCTGACTAGACAATCATTGGTCTTTTCGGGAGATTTTCGTACCAGCCGACCAAAATTGACCGAAATTAGTATTTTAAGACTAGACGATGGCTTGTATTAGAAAGATGACGCAGAACCTGAAACTAAGTTTTAAATTTTGGAGAAGAATGCTATAAGGGTATCCCGGTCCTCGATTTCATCTGGACTTTTCGTGCAATTTTCGTTCCACCCGACTAAAATGGACCGAAATCTGTATTTTCGAACAAGACGATGGCTAGTTATTGAAATCTGACGATTATAAATTTAGAAGAAGAATGCTATAACGGTCTCTTGGTTCTCGATTTCATCTTGACTTTTCGGTCGATTTTTGTACCCCTCGACAAAAATGGACCAATATCTATATTTTATGACCAAACGATGGCTAATGTTTGAAATCTGACGTGGAACCCGAAACACTTTTATACATTTAGGAGAAGAATGCTATAAGTCTCTCCTGGTCCTCGATTTCATCTGGACTTTTCGAGAGATTTTTGTACCACACCACAAAAATGGACCGAAATCCGTATTTTTGAACAAGACATGGATAAGTTTTGAAATCTGACGCAGAACCCGAAACACAGTTATAAATTTTGGAAAAGAATAATATAATAGTCTCTTGGTCCTCGATTTTATCTGGACATTTCGGGGAATTTTCGAACCACCCGACTAAATTGGACCGAAATTCGTATTTTCGATCAAGACGATGGGTAGTGTTTGAAATCTGACGCAGAACCCACAACACAATTTTTAAATTTAGAAGAAGATTGCTATAAGGGTCTCTCGGTCCTCAATTTCATATGGACTTTTCGGGCAATTTTCGTACCCCTCGACAAAAATGGACTATAATATGTATTTTTGGACCAAAGTTTGGCTAGTTTTGTAAATCTAGCGCAGAACTCGAAACACAGTTATAGATTTTGGAGAAGAACGCTACAAGGGTCTCCAAATCCTCGATTTCATCTCGACTTTTCAGGCGATTTTTATACGATCCAACTAAAATGGACCGAAATCCATATTTTCTAAAAAGACTATGGCTAGTGTTTGAAATCTGACGCAGAACCAGAAATATAGTTATAAATTTTGGAGAAGAATGATATAAGGGTCTCCCGGTCCTAGATTTCATCTGGACTTTTCGGGCGACATTTGTACCACTCAACTAAAATGAACCAAAATCCGTATTTTCGAACAAGACAATTGTTAGATTTTGAAATATGACGCGGAACCTGAAACACAATTATAAATTTTAAAGAAGAATTCTATAAGGGTCTCTCGGTGCTCGAATTCATCTGGACTTTTCGAGCGATTTTCGTACCACTCTACTTATATAGACCAAAATCCGTATTTTCAGACCAAACGATGGCTAGTGTTTGAAATATGATGCGGAACTCGGTCATCGATTTCATCTGGGCTTTTCAAGCGATTTTCGAACCATCGACACAAAAGGACCGAGATCCGTATTTTCGAAAAAGAGTATGGCTACTGTTTGAAATCTGACACGGAACATGAAACACAATTATAAATTTTGGAGAAGAATGATATAAGGGTCTCTTGGTACTAGATTTCATCTGGAGTTTTCGGGTGATATTCGTACCACCCGACTAAAATGGACCGAAATTCGTATTTTCGAACAAAACGATGGCTAGTGTTTGAAATCTGACGCGGAAATCAAAACACAGTTATAAATTTAGAAGAAGAATCTTATAAGGGTCTTTCGGTCCTAGATTTCATGTGGACTTTTTGGACGACTTTCGTACCACCCGACTAAAATGGATTGAAATCAGTATTTTCAAACAAAACGATGGTTAGTGTTTGAAATCTGACACGGAACTTGGAACACAATTATAAATTTAGGAGAAGAATGGTACAAGGGGCTCTCGGTCCTTGATTTTATATATGGCATTTTCTGGCGATTTTCATACCACCCGACAAAAAAGGACCGAAATAAGTATTTCCGGACCAAACAAGGGCTAGTGTTTGAAATTTGACGCGGAACCTAAAACATGGTTATAAATTTTTGAGAAGAATACTATAAGGGTCTCCCGGTCCTCGACTTCATCTGGACTTTTCGGTCGACTTTCATACCACTAGACTGAAATGGATTGGATTCCGTATTTTCGGACCAAACAATGGCTAGTGTTTGAATTTTGACATGGAACCCGAAATTATAGAAGAAGAATGCTATAAGAGTCTCTCGGTCGCCGATTTCATCTGGACTTTTCGGGGATTTTCGTACCACTTGACAAAAAAGGACCAAAATCTATATTTTCGGACCATACGATGGCTAGTGTTTGAAATCTGACTTAGAATCCGAAACACTGTTATATATTTAGGAGAAGAATGTTATAAGGGTCTCCCGGTCCTCGATTTTATCAGGTATTTTTGGGTAATTTTCGTACAACCCAACTAAAATGGACCGATATTCGTATTTTTGAACAAAACAATGGCTAGTGTTTGAAATCCGACACGGAACTCGGAACACAATAATGAATTTAGGAGAAGAATGCTATCTGGGTCTCTTGGTCCTCGGTTTCATCTTGACTTTTCAGGTGATTTTCTTATCACCCGACAAAAAATGCACTGAAATCCGTATTTTCGAACAAGATGATTGCAAGTGTTTGAAATCTGACGCGGAACCCGAAACTCAGTTATAAATTTTGGATAAGAATGATATAAGGGTCTCCCAGTCCTCGATTTCCTTTGGGATTTTCGGCAGATTTTCGTACCACCCAAGAAAAATGGACCCAAATTCCTCTTTTCAAACAAGACAATTGCTAGTGTTTGAAATCTGAGGCGGAACCCGAAACTCACTTATAAATTTAGGAGAAGAATGCTATAAGGGTCTCCTGGTCCTCGATTACATCTGGTCTTTTCGGTTGATTTTCGTACCACACGACTAAAATGGACCGAAATTCGTATTTTCGAACTAAACGATGGTTAGTGTTTGAAATCTGTCGCGGAAACCGAAACACAATTATAAATTTTGGAGAAGAGTGCTATAAAGGTCTCCCGATCCTCGTTTTCATCTGGACTTTTTGGACAGTTTTCGTACCACCCTTCTAAAATGAACCCAAATCTGTATTTTCTAACAAAACGATGGTTAGTGTTTGAAATCTGACACGGAACCCGGAACACAATTATAAATTTTGGAGAAGAATGCTATAAGGGTCTCTCGGTCCTCGATTTCATCTGGAATTTACGGGCGATTTTCGTAACCCTCGAGAAAAAGGACCGAAATCTGTATTTTCAAACCAGACGAGAGCTAGTGTTTAAAATCTGGTGCGGAGCTCGGATGACAGTAATAAATTTTTTAGAAGAATGATATAATGGTCTCCCGGTCCTCGATTTCATCTAGAGTTTTCGGGCGATTTTCGTACTACCCTACTAAAATGGACCTAAATTCGTATTTTCGAACAAGACTATGGCTAGTTTTGAAATCTGACGCGTAACTTGAAACAAAGTTATCATTTTAGAAGAAGAATGTTGTAAGGGTGTCCCGGTCCACGATTTCATTTGGACTTTTTAAGCAATTTTCGTACCACCCAACGAAAACGAACCGAAATTCGTATTTTCTGACCACACGATGGCTAGTGTTTAAAATTTGAGGCAAAGCCCGAAAAATTGTTATAAATTTTGGAGAAGAATGCTATAAGGGTCTCCTGGTCCTCGATTTCATCAGGACTTTTCCGGCGATTTTCGTACCACCCGACTAAAACGGACCGAAATCTGTATCTTCAAACAAAACAATGGTTAGTGTTTGAAATCTGGCGCAGTACGTGAAACAATATTATAAATTTTGGAGAAGAATGGTATAAGGGTCTCCAGGTCCTCGATTTCATCTGGATTTTTTGGACGATTTTGTACCACCCGACCAAAATGGACCAACATGATATAAGGGACTCTATGTCTTCGATTTCATCTGGATTTTTCGGGCCATTTTCTTACCCCTCGACAAAAAATGACCAAAAATCGGTATTTTCATACCAAACGATGGCTAGAGTTTGAGATATGCCGCAGAACCCGAAACACTGTTATACATTTTGGAGGAGAATGCTATAAGGGTCTCCCGGTACTCGATTTCATCTAGAATTTTTGGGCAATTTTCGTACCACCCAATAAAAATGGACCAAAGTCCGTTGTTTTGGACCAAACGATGGTTAGTGTTTGAAATATAAGATGCAGAACCCAAAACGCATTTATAAATATAGGAGAAGAATGCTATAAGGGTCTCCTGGTCCTCGATTTCATCTAGACTTTTCAGGCGATTTTTGTATCACCCGACAAAAATCGATCGATGGCTAGTGTTTGAATTCTGATGCGGAACCTGAAGCATAATTATAAATTTCGGAGAAGAATGCTATAAGGGTTTCCTGGTCCTCGATTTCATCTGGTCTTTTCGAGGGATTTTTGTACCACCCGACAAAAATAGACCGAAAATTGTATTTTCGGACTAGACGATGGCTAATGTTTGAAATCTGGCGTGGAACCCGTAGCACAGTTATAAATTTTGGAGAAGAATGCTATAATGGGGTCCTGGTCCTCGATTTCATATGGATTTTTCGGGCGATTTTCGTACCTCTCGACTAAAATGGACCGAAATCCGTATTTTCGTATAAAACCGATGGCTAGTGTTTGAAATCTGATGCGGGAACCAAAACACAGTTATAAATTTAGAAGTAGAATTTTATAAGGGCCATTTGGTCCCCGATTTCATATGGACTTCTCAGGCGATTTTCGTACCCATCAATGATAATGGACCAAATTCTGTATTTTCGGACAAGACGATGGCCAATGATTGAAATCAGACGCGGAACCCGAAACACAGTTATAAATTCTGTAGAAGAATGCTATAATAAGATTCTTCTGGTCCTAGATTTCATATGGACTTTTTGGGCAATTTTCGAACCCCTCGATAAAAATGGACCAAAATCAGTATTTTCAAACCAGACGATGGCTAGTGTTCGAAATCTGGCGAGGAACCAAAAACACAGTTATAAATTTAGGTGAAGAATTCTATAAGGGTCTCCCGATCCTCGATTTCATCTGGACTTTTCGGATGATTTTAGTACCACCCAACAAAAATGGACCAAAGTCCGTAGTTTCAGACAAAACGATGGTTAGTGTTAGAAACCTGACGCAGAACCCGAAACAGAGTTATCACTTTAGGCCAAGAATGCTATAAGGGTCTTCTGGTCCTCGATTTCATGTAGACTTTTCGGGCGATTTTTGTATGACCCGACCAAAATGGACCGAAATCCGTATTTTCTTACAGACGATGGCTAGTGTTTGAAATCTGGCGCGGAACCTGAAACACAGTTATAAATTTTGGAGAAGAATGTTATAATGGTCTCCCGGTCCACGAATTTTCGAATGATTTTTCGTACCACCCGACTAAAATGGACCGAAATCCGTATTTTCGAACAAGACGATGGCTAGTGTTTCAAATCTAACGCGGAACCCGAAACACAGTTATAAATCCCCCGGTCCTCGATTTCAGTTTGACTGTTCGGTCGGCTTTCGTACCCATCGACGATAATGGACCAACATCTGTATTTTCAGACTAGACGATGGCTAGTGTTTGAAATCTGGCGCGGAACCCGGGACAAAGTAATAAATTTTGGGGAAGAATGCTATAGTGGTCTCCCGGTCCTCAATTTCATTTGGACTTTTCGGGCGACTTCGTACCCCTCGACAAAAATGGACCAACATCTGTATTTTCAGGCGATTTTCGTGCCACCCAACAAAAATGGACTGAAATCAGGTGGTATGAAAATCCCCCATTTCATCTAGACTTTTCAGGCTATTTTCGAATCACCCGACAAAAATGGAATGAAAATCGTATTTTTAGACCAAATGATGGCTAATGTTCAAAATATGACTCGAAACACAATTATAAATTTAAGAGAAGAATGCTTTTTAATTATTACATTATTTGACAACTCTATTTTATTTAAATATAATTGTTATATTCATTTTAGGATTTAAGGTTTAAGGTTTTGGGTTTGAGGTTCGGGTTATATGTAATTATTACTTTATTTGACAACTCTAATTTAAGGTTTAGGATTTTAGGTTTAAGGTTTTGGGTTTGACGTTTGGGTTATAATATATAGGGTTATCTTCATTGCAAAATATTACTACAAAACGAACATAATAATAACATATAATGAAATATAGTTGTCAAATAAAGATGTAATTATTATTTTATTTGAAAATAATATTTTATTATATTTTATTATATTTTATTATATTTTATTCTAATCTTCTTTATTAAATGTTATTATTATCTTCGTTTTGTAATTGTACTTAATAACAAAGATAAAATTCATATTAGCCACGCCTAAAAGAGTCGTGGTAACATATTTTTAGCCACAATTATTTTACCGTTAGCCATGGCTAAAATCGTATTAAATGATAAAATGAACAAATATTTTGTTTTGGCATTTGCTACGGGTCAACCGTGGCTAAATTTTTTTTTTTCTTTTTAATATCAATTGCAGGTTTGTTCCTGTTTTTGTCATACCTTTCTAACAATAGAGTCAAACCAAACATTGTAATATCAGGAAGACATCATTAACCAATATAGCAAAAATAGCTAATTAACATTCTAAAACCATCATTAATATAAAAGTATAAAATAGTTTATACCAACAAAAACAACTAATTAACATTCTAAAACTTTGATCAAAGTAGTCAAACATTCTAAAATCTTATACATAAACTAATAAAACATACAAAAAATTTGACGACATCAAAATAGTCTAGAGCAAAACCAAAACAATCCACTAAACATCCATTCCTTCCATTTGCAATCTGAATAGCAACATATTTCTTCCACTTGTAGTCCAAAAATCAAGATGACCTTTACTCATTAATTATCAGAATCAGAACCTGTCAATTCAAAGCATAAAATAAATATTTTGTTTACTAACTAATACTAATGAATGAGTATCATTTTAATAATATCAATCACTATGTCAACAAATAGAACATGATATTTGCTAGTGACTTAAAGTATAGATCTAAGTGCAAAAACTCTTATTAACTTCAATTTCTATATATTATAAGAAATTATATTACTAAGGTGAAGGGAAACCTTGGTTGAAAGTAGGTAACTCATCACCAAATTTTCTTTGCATAAAATTAAGGAGAACTTTAAGTTGATCTTGTGTTTGTGAAAGTTGCTCCTTAGTCTCTTCATATCCATTTAGCTTTTCTTTCAAAGTGTGCACTTCCTTTTGTAACTCCTCAACATTTTTTTGGCTAGAGCTACCAACACTCTCAAATTGCGTGAAATATTTGCGCGTCTTGAAAACACTCGTGGGACAAACACCAACACCTAAACCACGCACTCGACCTGAATGTTCAGCTCCGTACACTTTGCCAATGACATCATCTGGATATGCATTAATCTTTGATGGAACACCTTCAGTGGCAACACGTTCTTGATCTTGAGACAAGTTCTCTGATATCTTTTCCTAGTAGAGAAATAAAAGCCAGATAAATTTTACCATACTAGCAGGTAGCAAATACTTTATAAACAATAGCAATGTTATCATTTTTACTTACTGCAATGGATTTTCCTTCCTCATTCACATAGTTTCCATTCTTTTTAAGCCAAGTTGACAATATAACCTCAGCACGACATACAGGTCTATTCAATTGTAGCTCCTACGATATTAATAAAATATAAATCAATATCAAACTTTCATATACAAATACTTTAATATATTACAAAAATAATAGTTATGGATTTAACTTACCATATGACGAGCTCTTCTTGCGTTGCTCATACTACCCCCAGCATGTGAGACTTTAAGCATCTTTCGATTTTTCATATTTTGCTCACTTAGTTTCTACAATTTTCAAATGCTAGTCAATATATGCATTTAATATAAAATATCAATGTACTTTGTTTACTTTGTAAAAGTAATGCAACAAAGAATTTATACCTTCATTTGTGGTTTTTTATAGTAATTAACAAAAGCAATCCAATTATTTTCAGACACAAGAGGATCAATAGCAAGTAGGTCTTCCTTACTTTTGTTAGGGTAGAAGTATTTACATCGTAACTTATATTTATAGGCCTTCCATCTTTCTCCTAGGGTTGCCCATGTCCATTTGATACCAGCAGCATAATCATACACAAAATGATCCTTGCAAGATTATATAAACATATCAATCTTCAATGCAAATAAATAGAATAAAAATAAACGTTCTACGAAGTTTAGATAATAACCTTGATGCAGTTCTAAATTGCTTTACTATTCTTTTCTGACATTTCATCCCATCTTTCAACAGATATATAGGACAAAATGCTGATTTTTTAGCAAGTTCGCCGAGAAATCTCACAAGTAAATTTGAACCATTATCATTGCCTTGTCAATTAGCACCAATTTCAACCATAATCATTTGAATTTTCTTGTATTTGTAACCATTCTAACATTTCTTGTCCCGAACACCTACGCCTTTTTCCCATATCAAATCAAATACCTGCAAAATTTTCTAACAACGAGATAAAACATATTTCTAAAATGTATTCCAAATGATTCATAGATAATCTGTGCATTACATAAACACCAAAAATATGAAGTCTTATATAGAATACTATTTAAAAGCAAAAGAAATATGACAAAATTACAAAGTTCATAACTTAAAATATTAAAATACTCTATACAATTATTCAATCATCTCTATCACTACAACTATTACGATCTTCCTCAACATTTGTTTCATCATTTTCTTGTTCATTGACATCGTCTCGCACTAATTGTAGTTCTTCAATATTCCCAACATTTTGCTCACAAAAAGGTATGTCTTCCATTATTGGCTCTTGTGATTCCATAAGGTTCACTTCTCCCATATCATATATACCTCTAGGTTTCATTGCAGAATTTGAAAAGGCAAGATCCAAAAATTGTTTTACTCCATTTAAGAACTCTTTTGAGTTCAATGGTTTGTCAATCCAACTCTTATCAATCATAGTTATATGAATCTGTTTTCATATTTGAACAAAATTATTAAGGCCTTTCAGGTATCAAATAAGAATATAAAGAAATTAAATTTTACTAATATACAATCATAAACTTGCCAACAAGAAAAATACTAGAAATTTTTAAGGTATACAATCATAAATTATTAATCATAAATTATTAATTATAAATTATTAATCATAAAATATTAATTATAATTTATTAATCATAAATTATTAATTATAAATTATTAAGGCATTTAAGGAATTTAAGGCATTTAACGTATACAATCATAAATTATCAATCAGAAATTATTAAGGCATTTAAGATATATACAATCATAAATTATTAAGGCATTTAAGTATAAAACTTTTTTTCAAGAAGCTTGCCAACAATAGAAAATCTGCCATCAAGCGTGTAGTAACCGGCAATCCTTTTTTTATACACCTAAGGCCAACTTAAATTCACCAAACCTAGGGCCAAAAATCTGATAAATAGAAGGAAAAAAATCAGTGGACGACTTGACTATATATTGTACAGGTTGGATGTTTCCGTGAGCAGTAAGCAGGAGATCTCCCTTTATTGATTGAATTTTTTATGGTGGTCGATTGTGAATTTGATTTTGAAAAACTAGATCTATCCTTTGAATTACTGAAAGACTAAAAGACTAGAAACCTGTCAACAATTCGATTTTGTTTCGCAAGTCCTAAAATTTCTCTATAATTTGAGTACTTATTTTCATAGTTGCTTTATTTATGAAAAATATATATTGTTGAAATATTTGTTAATTATTTTGTTAATTTTTATATATTATCATGAAATGTTTTCAAACAATGTTGAAATTAGAGATAGTTTGATCATTTTGAATATAATAGTTTGATGAAGTGAATAATTGAAGTCTTATAGTATGAAGAACCTACATGATGCTGAATTTTGAAACATTTTTAAGAGGAAATGAATGTTGTGAAAGATTGGCATGATATGGTATGAATAGAAAACACAAAAATTCTCCAACTACCACAATAAAAAAAAATCACTATAAACTCAACAATCCCAACTATAAAAACAAAAGCACAAAAATTCTCCAACTAACCACAATAAAAAGACACACCTAAAAAACACAATCACCAATAAATTTATAAAAAACAGAACTTGAATATAAAAAACTGAACCTGAAGAAGGGAGATGAAAATAGCAAAGTCTTTATTTGTTGGTATCAGTTGCCCAAAATTAAACCTATAAAATTCAAAACAAAAATGAAACATATTAGATGAAAAAGAAGAAGCTCCAGAGAGGTCACACATTCACGGAAAATTTAAAGATTTACTTTACTTACAATGTTGTACGTGGACGTAAGTGTGAAAGGTAGGGTCGAATGGGTTGAAATTGTGGCGTAGAAGTGAAACGGTGGTCGAAACGGCACGGTGGTGAAACAATGATACGGTGGTGAAACAATGGTGAATAGGATTTTAGGGTTTTAGATTAGAGCGTTACTGTTGAGTCTGGAGTTTTAGGGATTTAGATGGAAAAGAGGGAATCTGAGAAAAAGAAAAGAGCGAATTGAGAAACGAGGGAAAATTAAAACCAAATTTTTTAAGTTACCTACGGTCATCGTGATCGTGGCTAATTAACCATGGCTAATCGTCGATTTTCTTGTAGTGACTCTATTTTGTTATATGTTATTATTATCTT
>PGWS01016971.1:0-10447 GCA_002896235.1 Cicer reticulatum
GACCACGAAACCCTTATAGCATTCTAATCCTAAATTTATAACTGAGTTTCGGTTTCCGCCTTAGATTTCAACACTAGAATTGTCTTGTTCGAAAATTAAAGATCTCGGTCCATTTTTTCGGGTGGCTACGAAAAATCGCCCGAGCAGCCTAGATGAAATCGACGAATCCGGGAGACCCTTGTAGCCATTCTTCACCTAATTTATACTGAATTTCGGGTCTCTTCTGGCGAGCTCTCTTCAGATTTTCAAACAACTGCATCTCTTGTTTGAAAATACGGATTTCGGCCATTTTTTGGTGCGGGTGGTACGAAAATCACCTAAAAAGTCCAGAAAGAAATCGAGGACTGGGAGACCCTGATGACATTCTTCTTCCAAAATTATTAATGGGTTTTAGTTTCTGTGGCAGATTTCAAACACTTGCCATCGTCTGGTCTGGAAATATACTTTACAGTCCTTTTTGTCGAGGGGTAAGATAATCACCTGAAAAGTCTAGATGAATCGAGGATCGGGAAACCCTTATGCATTCTCTTCTAAATATATAACTGTGTTCCGGATTCCGGTAGAATTTTAAACCCTAGACATCGTTCCTGGTCCGGAAAATATAGAATTTTTGGTTCATTTTTGTCGAGGGATGCGGAAAATCGCTAGAAAAGTCCAGAATGAAATCGACGATCGAAGACCCTTATAGAATTCTTCTCCTAATTTGTAAATGTGTTTCCAAAAGTCTGATAATGATCGTAACAATTTGCAGATTTCAAACACTAGCCCATATGAGATCGAGATGAGATCGAGGATAGCGGACCCTCATAGCCTATTCCCTTCTCCTAAATTAAAAATAGAATTATAGGTTCCGCGTCAAATAAATATATGGGTCCATTTTTATCGAGGGGTACGAAAATCGCCCGGAAAAAGTCCAGATACAAATCAGGGATCGAGAGACCCTTATAGCATTGTTCTTCTATATTTATAAATATGTTTTGAGTTCCGCTTGCAGATTCAAACACTAGCCATCATCTTGTTCGAAAATACGTATTATCGGTCCATTTTAATCGGGTGGCCTAAATTTGCCTATAATGTCCAGGCGAAATCGAGGACCGAGAGAGCCTTACAACATTCTTCTCCTGAATATATAACAGTGTTCGCGTTATGCGTCAGACTTCAAACACTAGACATCGGTCTTGGTCGAAAATACGGATTTTGGTCCATTTTTGTCGTGTGGTACGAAAATCGCAAGAATAGTCCAGATGAAAATCGAGGATCAGGGAGTCTCTTATAGCATTCTCTTCTAAATTTAATAATTTTGCTTCAATTTCCGCGCCAGATTTCAATCACTAGCCATCATCTTGTTCGAAAACACGGATTTGAGTCATTTTAGTCGGGTGGTAACAAAAATCGCCTGAAATGTCCAGATGAAATCGAGGACCAAGAGACTCTTATAACTTCTTCCCCTAAATTTATAATTGTGTTTCAGGTTTTGTGTCAGATTTCAAACACTAGCCATCGTCTGGTCCGAAAATACAGATTTTGGTCCATTTTTGTAAAGGGATACGAAAATCGCCCGAAATTCCAGAGGAAAATCAAGGACCGAGAGACACTTATAGCATCTCTCTTCTAAATTTGTAAATGTGATTCGGGTTCCGCGTCAGATTTCAAACACTAGCCATCGTTTGGTTCAAAAACACATATATTGGTCGATATTTCGTCTGGTGGTACGAAAATCGCTGAAATGTCCAGATGAAATCGAGACCAGGAGACTCTTATAGCATTCTTCTCCGAAATTTATAAATGTGTTTTGGGTTTTGCCTCAGATTTCAAACAATACTCATCGTCTTGTTCTAAAATATGGATTTCGGTCCATTTTTGTCGGGTAGTACGAAAAATTGCCAAAATGTGCATATGAAATCGAGGACTGAGAGACCCTTATAGAATTCTTCTCCTAAATATATAACAGTGTTTCAGGTTCTGCGTCAGATTCAAACACATCGTTTAGTCCAAAAATACAAATTTTGGTCATTTTTGTCGAGGGGTACGAAACTCGCCCGAGAAGTCCATATGAAATCAAGGACCGAGAGTCCCTTATAGCATTCTTCTTCTAAATTATAAACTATGTTTCGGTTTCTGCATCAGATTTCAAAAATTAGCCATCATCTTGTTCGAAAAATACGAATTTCGGTCTATTTAGTCGCGTGGTACAAAAATCGCCGGAAAAGTCCAGATGAAAATGAGGACCGGGAGACCCTTATACCATTCTTTCCTCAAAATTTATAACTGTGTGTCGGGTTCGCATCAAATATCAAACACTAGCCCTTGTTTCGCCTGAAAATACAGATTTCGTCCATTTCTGTCAGGTAGTACGAAAATCTCCCGAAAAGTCCAGATGAAATCGAGGACCGAGAGAACCTTATAACATTGTTCTCCTAAATGTTTAACAGTTTTTCGGGTTCCGTGTCAGATTTCAAATACTAGCCATCGTCTGGTATGAAAATCGCCTGAAAAGTCTAGACGAAGTCCTTATTTTCAAACATGAAGATGCTTATTATTTGAAACCTGACGCGAAAACTGAAGCACAATTATAAATTTAGAAGAAAGAATGCTATAAGGGACTCTCGGTCCTCCATTTCATCTGGACTTTTCGGGGAGTTTCATATCCCTCGACAAAAATGATCAAAATCTGTATTTTTTGGACTAGAAGATGGCTAGTGTTTGAAATCTGACGGGGAACCAGAAATATTGTTATATATTTAGGAGAAGAATGTTAAAAAGGGTCTCTCGGTCCTCGATTTCGTCTAGACTTTTCATGAGATTTCGTACCACCCGAGATAAAATGGACGAACCAGACGATGGTTAGTTTGTTAAGTCTGACGCGGAACCCGAAATACTGTTATAATTTTAGGAGAAGAATGCAATAAGGTTTCCCAATCCTTCTATTTCATTTGGACTTTTCGAGCGACTTTCGTACCACCCGACAAAAATTGACCGAAATATGAATTTTCGGAACAAACGATGGCTTGTATATGAATTGTGACGCGGAACCCGAAACACAGTTATAAATTTAGAAGAATAATGCTATAAGAGTCTCCTGGTCCTCGGATTTCATCTGGACATTCGGGTGATTTTCGTACCACCCGACTAAATTGGACCGAAATTCGAAATTTTGAACAAAACAATGGCAAGTGTTTGAAATTCAACACGGAACTCGGAAAGCAGTTATAAATTTAGGAGAAGAATTCTATAAGGGTCTCTCGGACCTCGATTTCTTCAGAGTTTTTTCGGCGATTTTCTTTTTCCTACTAGACAAAATTTGACCAAATTCTGTATTTTCAAACTAGACGATGGCTAGTGTTTTAAATCTAACGAGGTACCTGAAAGACTATTATATATTTAGGAGAAGAATGTTAATAGGGTCTCTCAGTCCTTGATTTCATCTGGACTTTTTGGGTGATTTCGAACTACCCTCTACAAAATGGACAAAAATCTGTATTTTTAAACAGACAAAGGCTAGTGTTTGAAATCTGATGCAGAACCCGTAATACTGTTTATACATTTAGTAGAAGAATTCTATACGGGTCTCCCGGTCCTCGATTTCATCTGGACTATTTAGACGATTTTAATACCACCCGTAAAAAAAGGACCGAAATCCGTATTTCAAACAAGACGATGGATAGTGTTTGAAAATCTGACGCAGAACCCAAAAACATTGTTATAAATTTAGGAGAAGAATGCTATAAGAGTCTCCTTTTCCTCAATTTTTATCTAGACTTTTCAGGCGATTTTGTACCACCTGACTAAAATTGATCAAAATCCGTATTTTCAAACAAGATGATGGCTTGTGGTTTGAAATCTGACGCGGAAATTGAAACACGGTTATTAATTTAAGAAGAAGAATGCTATAAGGGACACTCGATCCTCGTCTTCATCTAAACCTTTCGGGCGAGTTTCGTACCCCTCGACAAAAATGGTCCAAAATCTGTATTTTCAAACTAGACAGTGGCTAGTGTTTGAAACCTAACGCAAAACCTGAAACACTGTTTATTATTTGGGAGAAGAATGTTTAGAGGGGTCTCTGGTCCTCGATTTCATCTAGACTTTTCGGGCGGATTTTCGTACCACCCGACATGGTTAGTTTTTAATATGACGTGGACATGAAAATACTGTTAGAAATTTGGAGAAGATGCAATAAGGGTTACCTTGTCCTTGATTTCATTTGGACTTTTCGGGCGATTTTCGTACCAACCGACAAAATGGACCGAAATCTGTATATTTGGACCAGACGATGGCTTGTATTAGAAATGTGACACGAAAACCCGAAACACTGTTATAAAATTTAGAAGAAGAATGCTAATACGAGACTCCTGGTCCTACTGTTGGGCGATTTTTCATAAACCCTAGACAAAAATTGACCAAAATCTGTATTTTTTTACTAGAACGATTGCTACTGTTTGAATCTGACCCGGAACCTGAAACACGGCTTTTTATTAAGGAGAAAAATGGAATAAGGGTTCGCTTCAGTCCTCGATTTCATCTGGACTTTTTGGGCGATTTTCGTACCACACGATCAAAAATGGTCTGAAATCTGTATTTTCAAACAAGACCATGTTCTGGTGTTTGAAATATGACGCATAACGCGAAAACACTGATTTATATTTAAGATAAGAGTGCTGTAAGGGTCTCTCGGTCCTCGATATTTCATCTAGACTTTTCGCAATTATGTACCACCTTACAAAAATGGACCGAAATCTGTATTTTCGACAAGACGAGGGCTAGTGTTTGAAATTTGACGCGGAACCCAAAACACAATTCTAAATTTTGAGAAGAATGCTATAAGGGTCTGCCGGTCCTCGATTTCATCTGCACTTTTCGGGCAATTTTCGTACCACCCGACTAAAAATGGACCGAAATCCGTATTTTTGGAACAAGTAGATGGCTAGTGTTTGAAAAATGACACGGAACCCGATACACAGTTATAAATTTAGGAGAAAATGCTATAAGAGTCTTCTGGTCCTCGATTTCATATGGAGATTTCGTGGAATTTTTGTGCCACCCGACTAAAATGCATTGATATACGTATTTTCGAACAAGATAATGAATAGTGTTTGAAAACTGACGTAGAACCTAAAACACATTTATAAATTTCCAAGAAGAATGATGTAAGGGTGTGTCAGTTCTCGATTTCATATAGACGTTTCAGGCGATTTTCGTACCCCTCGACAAAAATGGACCAATATTTGTATTTTCTGACTAGACGATGGCTAATGTTTGAAATATGACGCAGAACCTGAAACACTGTTATATATTTAAGAGAAGAATGCTTATAAGGGTCTCCAAGTACTCGATTTCATCTTGACGTTTCTGTCGATTTTCGTACCACACGACAAAAATGGACCGAAATCCGTATTTTTGAACAAGACGACGGATTAGTGTTTGAAATCTAACGTCGAACCCAAAACACTGTTATAAATTTAGGAGAAGAGAAATATAAGAGTCTCCTGGTCCTCGATTTCATCTGGGACATTTCGGGCGATTTTATTTCCACCTGACAAAAATGACCGAAATCTGTATTATTCGGACCAAACGAAGGCTAGTGTTTTGAATTGGAAATAGAACCCAAACACAATTATAAATTTGGAGAAGAATGCTATAAGGGTCTCACCTGTACCTCGATTTCATCTGGACTTTTCAAAAGCGGAGTTTCGTACTCCTCGAAAAAATGGACCAAAATATGGATTTTCAGGACTAGACGATGGCTAGTGTTGTGAAATCTGAGTGGAACCCTGAAACACGGTTATATATTAAGGAGAAGAATGCTATAAGGGTTCCTGGTCTTCGATTTATTTGTATTTTGGATCGATATTCGTACACAGCAAAGGTGGACTGAAATCTGTATTTTCGAACCAGAAGAGGGTTAGTGTTTGAAATTGACGCGGAACATGAAACATACCGTTATAAATTTAGGAGATGATGATAAAGGGTTTCCGTCCTCAATTTCATCTGGACTTTTCGGGCGATTTTTCGTACCACCCGACAAAAATGGATAGAAATCCTGTATTTGGAACAAGAACGATGGCCTAGTGTTTGAAATCTGACGTTGTGAAGATATTATCAGGGACTTTTTATCAAAACTGTGGTATTATACGAATATGAAACACATTTAATAAATTAGGAGAAGAAATTCCACAAGGGTCTCTCGATCCTCATGGCTAGTGTTTGAAATTTGACATGGAACCTGAAGTACAGTAATATTTAGAAGAAAGATGCTATAAAGGTCTCTTCAGTCAGTGATTTCATCAGATTTTTTCGGCGATTTTCGTACGCCTCTAATAATGGACAAAATCTCTATTTTGGACCAAACGATGGCCTAGTGTTTGAAATTCTGACCCGGCATTCTGAAACTGTGTTATAAAATTAAGGAGAACGATGCTATCAGGTCTCCTCGGTGCCTCGATTTTATCTGGTATTTTTTATTGTTTTCGTTCACTCGAATAAAATGGACCTAAATTCGTTTTTTGAACAAAACAAATGGCTAGTATTTTAAATCTGAACGCAGACTCGGAACACAATTAAAATTAGGAGAGATGCTTATAAGGGTCTCTGGGTCTCGATTTCATCTTAGTCTTTTCGGACGATTTTCTGTACCACCTGACCAAAATGGACCGAATTTCGTAGATTTCGGACCGACAGTGGATGTCTTGATCTCTAGTGCGAACCCGAAACAGAGTTATAAATTGTTGGTGAAGAGAATTCTATCAAGGATCTCTCGGTCCTCCGATTTAATTTGGACTTTTCTAGATTATTTTCGTACCTCGTCGATAAATGGACTAAATCTGTATTTTCAGACCTGACTTGGCTATTGTTTGAAATCAGGTGGAACTCGAAACACAGTTATAATTTTTTTAGAAGTGCTACGAAGTGATCCCGTCATCGATTCATTTGGACTTTTCGTGCAATTTTCATACGATATAACTAAATGAACCGAAATCCGTAATTCGAAAAACGACTTGGCTAGTGTTTGAAATCTACGTGGAACCCGAAACAAAGTTTATAAATTTGGAGAAGAATGATATAAGGGTTCGTCTCGGTTCCTAGATTTCATCTGGACTTTTAGGGCGATTTACGTACCGTCGACTAAATGGACCGAAATCCGTATTTTCGAACAGACGATGATGGTGATTGAAATATGACGCAGAAACCGGAAACACAATTTAAATTTTAGAAGAAGAATGCTATAAGGGTCTATTCGGTCCTCGTTTCATTTGGACTTTTTGGGCGATATGCGTACCCCTCCACAAAAATGGACCGAAACAATATTTTCGGACCAAAGATGGCTAGTATTTGATATTTAGACACGCGGAACCCGAAACATTTTTTGTATTTAGAGTAAGAATGCTTAAGGTTTTCCAGGTTTCTGCGATTTCCATCTGGACTATTTCGGGTGAATTTTTCATACCGCCAGACTAATTGGACCGAAATCCGATTTTTGAACAAGAAGATGGCTTTGTGTTGTATTTCCGACGCGGAACCCGATACACATTATAAATTTAGATGAAGAATGTATAAGTGTTCTCTCGGTCCTCGATTTTTATCTGGACTTTTCGAGCAATTTTCTTACCCTCGAGAACAATGGACCAAATCATATTTTCAGACCAGACGATGGCTAGAGTTTAAAATCTGACCCGAAATGAGAAACATTGTTATATATTTAAGAGAAAGAATGATATAAGGGTCACCCGAACAAGAATGCTCTAAGAATCTTTCGTCCTCGATTTCATCTGGAGTTTCAGGCGATTTTCGTACCACATAACAAAAAAAGACCGAAATCTGTATTTTCGGACAAGACGAGGGCTAGTGTTTGAAATTTGACACAGAATCTGAAGCTCAGTTATAAATTTTGGAGAAGAATGCTTTAAAGGGTCACCTGGGTCCTCTCGATTTCATATGGACTCTTTAGGCGATTATCGTACCACCTAATGAATATGGACCGAAATTTGTATTTTCGGACTAGACGATGGCTAGTGTTGGAAAATCTGACTCAAAACCCAAAACTCAATTATAAATTTAGGAGAAGAATGCTACAAGAATCTTCTCTCCTGATTTCATCTAGACTTTTAGGGCGAGTTCTCGTCTTTGACAAAAATGGACCAAATTCCCTGTATTTTCGAACCAGAAGATAGCTAGTGTTTGAAATCTGCCGCGGAACCCGAAACACAGTTATAAATTTTGGATAAGAATGCAATAAGGGTTCTCCAGTCCTCATGATATCATCTGGACTTTCTGAACGATTTTCTTACCCCTCGACACAAAAACGACCAAAAATCTATATTTTCGGATCAGACGAGGCTAGTGTTGAATTTGACGCGGAACCTGAAACGCAGTTATAATTAGGAAAGAATGCTTATAAAGGATCTTCTAAGTCCTCGATTTTCATCTGTGCTTTTCGAGCGATTTTTGTACAACCCGACAAAAATGGAACCGGAAATTCGTATTTTTTAACAGACAATTGCTAGTGTTTGAAATCTGATGCGGAACCGCCAAACTCAGTTATAAATTTAGGAGAAGATGCTATAAGGTGTGCTGGTCCTCGATTTCATATGGGCTTTTCGGGCGATTTTGTACCTCCCGACCAAAATGGACCGAAATTCGTATTTTTGAACAAGACAATTGCATAGTGCTTGGAAATCTGAGACAGAACCCGACACTCAGTATAAAATTTAGGATAAGAATGCTATAAGCGTTTCCTGGTCCTCGATTTCATCTGGTCTTTTTCGGGAGATTTTCGTACCACCCGCACAAATATGGACCGAAATTCGTATTTTCGGACCAGACGATGGCTAGTGTTTGAAATTTGGTGCGAAACCAAAAAACACCCAAATTATAAATTTTGGAGAAGAATGCTATTAGGGTCTCTTGGTCCTTCCTCGATTCATCTGACTATCGGGCGCATTTCGTACCCCTCGACAAAATTGGACTAAAATTGTTTTTCAGACCAGACTTGGGCAGCTGTTTTAAATCTTGCGCGG
Source organism: Cicer reticulatum (assembly GCA_002896235.1). Classification (NCBI taxonomy): domain Eukaryota; kingdom Viridiplantae; phylum Streptophyta; class Magnoliopsida; order Fabales; family Fabaceae; genus Cicer; species Cicer reticulatum. The sequence continues at coordinate 9,015 of PGWS01016971.1, forward strand.
ACTCGAATCACAGTTATAAATTTGGAGAAGAATGATATAAGGTTCTCCTGGTCCTCGAATTTCATACTAAACTTTTTGGGCGGTTTTCATCGATCAACTAAAATGGACTAAAATGGTCCTCGATTTCTAGTGTTTGAAATCTGACGCGTAACCGAAAACTCAGTAAATTTAGGAGAAGAATTCTATAAGGGTCTCCCTGTCCTCGATTTCATTTGGGCTTTCGGGCGAATTTTGTACCAACCGACAAAATGGACCAAAATCCGTATCTTTTAACAGGACCAATTTCTAGTTTTATAAAATCTGAGACAGAACCCGAAAATCAGTTATAAATTTAGGGGAAAGAATGCTATAAGGGTCTCCCGGTCCTCAATTTCATCTGGGCTTTTCGGGCGATTTTTTGTACCATCCGACAAAAATGGACCGAAATTCGTATTTTTGAACAAGACAATTGCTAGTGTATGAAATCTGAGGACAGAACCGAAAACACATTATAAATTTAGGATAAGTATGCTATAAGGGTCTCCTGGTCCTCGATTTCATCTTGTCTTTTCGGTCGGATTTCGTACCACCCGGCAAAAAATGGACCGAAATTCGTATTCGCGGACCAGAACGATGGCTAGTGTTTGAAATTGGCACGAAACCTGAAACACAAATATAAATTTTGGGAGAAGAAATGCTATTAGGGTATCTTGGTCTTCGTTTTTCATCTGGATATTTCGGGAGATTTTCGTACCCCTCGACAAAAATGGACTAAAAATCTGTATTTTCGACCAGACTTGGGCTAGTGTTTGAAACTAGCACGGAATTCGAAACACATTTAAATTTTTTTGGAGAATAATGTTAATAAGGTCTCCGGTCCTCGATTTCATCTAGACTTTTCGGGCGTTTTCATATGATCCACTAAATGGACCGAATCCGTATTTTCCCGAACAAGATGATTCTATTATTTGGAAATATGTGCGTAACCCGAAACTCAGTTATAAATTTAGGAAAAGAATGCTATAAGGGTCTTCCTGGTCCTCGATTTCATCTGGGCTTTTTGGGTGATTTTTGTACCTCCCGACAAAAATAGACCGAAATTTGTAGTTTTTTAACAAGACAATTGCTAGTCTTTGAAAGCTGAGGCGGAACCCGAAACTCAGCTATAAATTTACGAGAAGAATACTATAAGGGTCTCCCGGCCCTCGATTTAATCTCGGCTTTTGGGCAATTTTTGTACTACCCGACAAAAATGGGTCGGAATCCTAATTTTTGAACAAGACAATTGCTAGTGTTTGAAATCTGAGGCAGAACCCGAAACTCAATTATAAATTTTGGATAACAATGCTATAAGGGTCTCCTGGTCCTCGATATGATCTGGTCTTTTTGGGCTATTTTCGTACCACTTGACAAAAATGGACCGAAATTCGAATTTTCGGACCAGACGATGGCTA
>PGWS01016983.1:0-17999 GCA_002896235.1 Cicer reticulatum
ACTTAAATATATTTATTTTTCTATATTTATTTTTCTTTATTATTAAATATGAATATAAATTGTTTTTTATAAATGTGATTTTTTGAGATAAAAGTGTGTTAAAAAAGAATGGAAAAAAAGAAAGTTTTTATTAGTGTGCTTGACAAGAGTGTGATCTTGCTCCTACGTATCTCCCGGTGCGATGGAGAAATCAAAGCTACGTAGTTCTTGGTAAAAAAATGTGAATGCGTTGATTGCTTTTAAATAAATTGTATTTTGTTACTTAAAAAAAATAATTTTGACGAACATAAAAAAACTTGTTTGATTTGAATAATTATCTTAAAATATGAATTTTAAGACGATCGAATTGTACAACTCGTGTCTCAAAATCCAAGGAGTAAAAAGATGTCACATCTAATTTAATCCTCTTAAGAATATTTTATTTTTTATTTTTAAATTGAATTTCAAAACAAACAAATAGTTTAATTTGTATCTTAACAACTTCAAAAATAATAGTAATAATAGTAATAATAATAATTAATTAAATAAATTTTTTTTTAAAAGGATAAGTTTTAGCAGTTCATCCAAATATACTAATTTGATTATGCTACACGTCGAGATATTAAAAGATTTTAATTAATTTAAATTAATTTTTTTATGATCTTATTTGTTTATTGAATTTTTAGCCTTTATTAAATCATTTGTGATTATGAGATTTAGAACCATCAAATTGTCACAATTGTGTTCTAATAACTCAAAGATAAAAAAGATGTCACATCTAATTAACCTTACAATATTCATTATAAGTTTACTCTTTAACCCTTTAAAATATAATAATATAATTAATTGATGTTAAAAATTAAATAAACTTTTAAATAATTCTTACGAAATTAAGGCTCAATAATAAACACACCTAAAAAATAAAATAAACGGTAAAAAAAAATATTAGACTGTATTGCTTATTTTATTAAATAAATAAAAAATAAAAATACCAGATTAATAAAATAAAACTATATACAAATTGTGAACTCTTTCAAATACTTTTTACGTAATTAAATGATGAAAGCATAAACTCATTTTAATATTAAATAGCATATTAACATCATTTATAAAGTGAAAGAATTATGTTTATTACTAATAGATCATTATTCTTATATTAAATCAAAATAAGTAGTTTAAATGACCATCATTATTGAAATAAATAATATTATTATTTAGTTAAATGAAATAAATAGTAATTTACAGCATTACATACACACATGTTACTTGATATTGCCTTCACGTGATATTAGAGAAAAAGAAAGTATGGATGGCAGGTTGCTAGTGTCATTTCTTAATGCGAAATACCAACACACTATAATAGAGTTAGCAGAGGATAACAAATGCTGAGGCCAGTAGTGATAATATGGGAAATATCTTCACAAAATAATAATAAATAAATAACCAAAGAATCATCATAGCCTTATAAGCCCAAACCAGAAGAACAATAAAACTAAGATTTCAAACAAACACCCAATGTCAAATAACAAGTTTCCAACAAATCAAAGCTCTTCTCAAATCTTAGTTATTACATAGTGGATGTTTATATTCCAAATAACATAAGCACAACAAACTTAAAGAGAGTAAAAAATAAAAATACTTGCCTTTCTAAATATCGGCCACAGTGAAGATGGAGGCGACGGCGGCGCGACTGGAACTGAAAGGTAGAACGATCCTCTTATCTATCTTATCTTTTAATAGATTTTTGTGGGTTTGTGTTGTTAAAATGAGTTTGAGTTTTTGGTTATGGTTATGAGTTGGTTTTGAAGAAGGATTGTGGTGGACTTTTTCCAAAACGTTTCTTTATCTTCTCTGTTTTGGTTTTTTACAACATTTCTCTCTTTTTTCTTGATTTATTTCAGAAGCAAAGAAAATAAATCTTCTATTTTCGAAATCTCACCTCCTCCTTCAAAGAATTTTTATCTTCTTCTTATAGACTAAAATAGTGACCTGTTGTATCCATAAAATAAACAAAGTTCTGAGTTTTATTTATTTGACACCAACATGTCCATAAAATAAAAGAAAGTTATGGGTTTATCATTGTTTTGCAGCAAGATGTCCATAAAATAAAAGAAAGTTATGCAAGTTATGTGATTGAGTGTGGAATGGTGAAGATATAATTGGGACATTAACAATGATTTTGTGATTGAGTGTAGGAATGGTGAAGATATAATTGGGATAAAATAAAAAAATTAAAATTCAAAGATTAAAATTAAAAATAAAGGACGAATACTGATTATGTTTTTTGTTTTGTTTTTATTATTATGAAAATAATTTTTAATTATTGGGACAAAATTGAGGTACTACAGCTTGCCCCTATTTAATTATATTTTAGTGTTAAAAATAATTAAGTATAAAGACCTAAATTTTGTACAAATTAATTTCGAACGTAGGAGAAATAAAAATAATTTGAATTGTAAAACAAAATTAATGATTAAAAAAAAAAACGAAAGCATGCAAAAGAAGTTGGTGATTGGCAAAGTAAAATAAAAAATAAAAATGATCGTCTTCGGAGTGTTTACCGATACGTTAATCGATATGAATAAAGTGATGATCGTCTTCGGATTGATTAGCCGATGCGTAGATCGACATAAAATAGAGTGATGAATAAGTGATGATCGTTTTCGGATTGATTATCCAATTCGTAGATCGACATAAATAAAGTGACGATCGTCTTCGGATTGGTTACCGATGCGTTGATCGATTGATAAAATGATCGTCTTCGGATTGGTTACCGATGCGTTGATCGATTTATATAAATAAAATGATGACTAAAACCAAAACACGAGTTTAAAATTTAGAATCTAAATAAATGAGATAAATTTGTTTTATTTTTATTTTTAAAAGGAGGCATGTATGTGGTAATGCAAACGTAAAATGAATAATGTGATACAAAAGTTGTTGAATATAAATAAAATATACACATAAGATATGCATGATAACTCATTATGCATGATATAAGGAGTTGTTGAGTATATGTAAAATATGAGTGAAGATGCATGAATGATGTGTGACTATTTGGAAAAAAATGTAAGACGCATGCAATAAAGATAAATTGCTTTTTATTTATTTTATTATTTTTTAGTTTCCCCGATCCTTATGCGACTTTATACACTTATAAGATTCAATGAATCAACGACGATAACAATCGTTCTTTACATGATGACTCTAGTATATCTTGTGTAATCACTTTTTCTTGAGGTCAATCAATGTGCATTATTTAAAAATGCTTACCCTTCATTTTTTATACATCCAATATCTTGCGTTCCCGTGTATATATTTTCAAGCGTCAAAATATTTAAGATATTTTTTTTATTTCATATATTTCAAATTCCCATATTTATTATCATAAAATAACATTTTTTTTTTAAAAAAAAACGTTAGAACAAACAACAATGAGACTAAATTTGTTTAGAAAGAGTGTAAGGCACAACATCGAACAATGATATTGGAAAATGTACATTCATTGCAAATGAGACATGGGTTACAATGTGGGGTGTGTGTGTTTAGCTTTAGTTGGAGAGACAACAAACGCTAGTCATTCTTGTAATTTAGAACTTCTAAGAATAATAACTGCCCCCAACTTGAATGCTTGATTCTTTTGTTATCCCTAACTTTTGCATGGACCGCTCTTCCAAGTTTTCAATCCATCGGGATGCTCTAATTTTTGCCTAGGTCGCCTTTTCAGGTTTTCAACCTAGCGAGCCCAATTTTCTATTTTTTTTTTTTTTTTTTTTTTTTTTAAGCATAATATTCTTGACTGCATCTGAGTTTACTGGAAGTGGAAGCTCATCTCCATCCATTTCTGCGAGTATTAGAGCTCCCCCAGAGAAAGCTTTTTTCACAACATATGGTCCTTCGTAGTTCGGAGTCCACTTTCCCCGAGAATCTTTTTTTATGGGCAATATTTTCTTCAACACTAATTCTCCTTCTCGAAACTCTCGAGGACGGACTTTTTTCTCGTAAGCTTTTTGAGTCTTTTTTTGATATAGTTGACCATGACACAAAGCTATCATTCTTTTTTCTTCTATGAGATTCAATTGGTCATATCGTGATTGAACCCATTCTGCCTCTTCTAGTTTTGTTTCCATCAGGACTTTGATTGAGGGAATTTCGACTTCGATGGGAAGTACCGCTTCCATTCCATACACCAATGAGAAAGGAGTTGCCCCTGTTGAGGTACGAACAGAGGTTCTATAGCCATGTAATGCAAAGGGAAGCATTTCATGCCAATCCTTATATGTCTCCACCATCTTCTGTATGATCTTCTTGATATTCTTATTTGCTGCTTCTACAGCCCCATTCATTTTCGGACGATATGGAGAAGAATTATGGTGTTGAATTTTGAAATTATCACACAACTCTTTCATCATTTTGTTATTCAGATTAGTCGCGTTATCAGTGATTATCTTATTTGGCAATCCATATCGACAAATCAATTCTCTTTTGATGAATCTGACAACCACACTTCTCGTCACATTGGCATAAGAAGCGGCTTCAACCCATTTTGTGAAATAATCAATAGCTACTAGGATAAACCGGTGTCCATTTGAAGCCTTAGGCTCGATGAGTCCAATAACATCCATTCCCCACATTGAAAATGGCCATGGTGATGTTAAAACATTCAAAGAAGTGGGTGGTACATGTATTTTATCAGCATAGATTTGACATTTGTGACATTTCTTTACGTGACTAAAGCAGTCGGATTCCATGGTCAACCAGTAGTAGCCAGCCCTTAAGATTTTTCTAGCCATTGTGTGCCCATTTGCATGAGTTCCGAAAGAACCTTCGTGAACCTCTTGGATAATTTTCCCCGCTTCTGCTTTATCCACACATCTGAGGAGAACCATATCATGATTTTTCTCTTATAAAGCACATCACCATTCAAGAAGAAATTCATTGACAATCTCCTTAAACCCTTTTGTCGTTCTCTGAAATACCCAATGGATATTCCTTATTCTTAACATATGATTTTGATGTCATAAAACCACGGCTTGCCATCCAACTCTTCTTCTATTGATAAGCAATATGCAGGTTTATCTCTTTGTTGAATCTTTATGACCGGCACGTCTTGATTAGTGGTTATTTTGAACATTGACGACAAAGTGGCCAAGGCGTCAGCTAACTGGTTTTCTTCTCGAGGGATATGGTGAAAAGTAATCTTCTCAAATTGTTCTGTCAATTCTTTGATATGGGTGTGATACGGAATCAATTTAGAATCTCGCGTTTCCCAATCTCCTTTCGTCTGATGGATGACCAACAATGAGTCTCCATATACCTCAAGAAATTTTACATTTGATTCAATAGCCGCTTTAATGCCCATAACACATGCTTCATATTCAGCAATATTGTTTGTACAATCAAAACACAACCTAGCCGTAAATGGAGTGAACTGGTTTTCTGGAGAAATCAAAATGGCTCCAATTCCATGCCCTAACGCATTAGAAGCACCATCAAACACCAACCTCCACTTTTCTTTATATCAGATGATTCAATCTCTTCAACTAAATTCATTATGTCTTCATCGGGGAATTCACACTGCATTGATTGATAATCTTCTACCGGTTGATGGGCTAAGTACTCTGCTAGTGCGCTTCCTTTGATGGATTTTTGTGTAACATATACCAAATCGTATTCTGATAACAACATCTGCCAACGGGCGATCCTTCCAGTAAGAGCAGGTTTCTCAAAGATGTACTTAATTGGGTCCATTTTTAGACACCAACCAAGTTGTATGACATAACATGTATTGTCTCAACCGACGAGCAGCCCATGCCAATGCGCAACATGTTCGTTCAAGTAGTGAATATCTTGTTTCACAACTGGTGAACTTTTTGCTCAAATAATAAATAGCATGTTCTTTCCTACCAGATTCATCATGCTGCCCCAGTACGCAGCCCATTGACTCGTCAAGTACTGTTAAGTACATAATAAGTGGTTTCCCATGAACAGGAGGCACTAGGATGGGAGGTTTTGATAAGTACTGCTTAATCTTTTCGAAAGCTTTTTGACAATTCTCATTCCATTCAACCTTTTGGTCTTTGCGCAACAATTTGAAAATCGGCTCGCATGTAGCGGTGAGGTGCGATATAAACCTTGCAATGTAATTCAATCTACCCAAAAAGCCACGAACTTCTTTTTCAGTGCGTGGAGCCGGCATTTCTTGTATTGCTCTTACTTTATCTGGGTCCACCTCTATCCCTTTTTGACTAACGATAAACCCAAGTAATTTGCCTGATCTTACACCAAATGTGCATTTAGCAGGGTTTAAACGAAGTTTGAACTTCCTTAGTCGCTCAAATAACTTTTGAAGGTTAACAACATGGTCTTCTTCAGTTCGAGATTTTGCGATCATATCATCCACGTAAACCTCTATTTCCTTATGCATCATGTCATGAAACAAGGTTACCATTGCTCTTTGATAGGTTGCCCCGGCATTCTTCAATCCAAATGGCATCACTTTATAGCAGAAAGTCCCCATTGTGTGATGAACGTAGTTTTTTTCCATATCTTCGGGAGCCATCTTGATTTGATTGTACCCTGAGAAACCATCCATGAAGGAGAAAAGAGAGTATTGAGCAGTGCTATCCACTAGGACATCAATATGAGGTAGAGGAAAATCATCTTTAGGACTAGCTTTATTTAATCCCGATAATCAACGCACATTCGAACCTTTCCATCTTTCTTTGGAACTGGTACAATATTAGCCACCCATTGAGGATATTTTGCTACTGCTAAGAAACCAGCATCAAATTGCTTCTTGACCTCTTCTCTAATTTTAAGCGACATATCAGGTCTCATCCTTCTCAACTTCTGTTTAATTGGAGTGTATTCAGGTTTTAGTGGTAGCTTGTGTTCAACTATGTTAGTATCTAACCCGGGCATATCTGATATGACCATGCAAAGACATCCACATAATCAATTAAAAGTTTAACCAACTTTTCTCGCTCACTTTCTTTCATAGACATACCAACTTTAACTTCTTTTTTATCATGCCCAGTCCCTAAATTGATCGCCTCAACAGGTTCTTGATAGGGTTGGATTATCTTAGCTTCCCGTTCAATTAAGCTTTCTAGTTCTGGGGGAAGCTCACAATCGTCTTCACAATCCTCATCGGCATGATTAATCAGACGTTCAAAGTTACAAGAAATGGTTCTAGCGCTGTTATTTTCAACATATTCATTTTCGACTCTGCATTGTTTAAAAGAAAAAAAGAAAAAAATATATATATGAATAAGATTGCCAAAAGAAAAGAGAGAGAGAAAAAAAAAAAAACAAAACAGTTGGAGAATTCAAAAATGCATTTATTGATAATAAGTACGGAATTGAAATACATATGCCCTTATTAGTTATCCTTATAGCCTTGGGCAGAGCAAAAGGAGTTAAAAATACATAATTACTTTGAACATGAATTAACAAACACGGGAAACTCGATGATCTTCCAATTGTTGAGATTGGTGTTTGGAGGACAAGGGTACACTAGCTTGAGGGTATCATCATCACCATGATCCTCTTCCGCAACAGCCACCTGATCAGCATATATTATTCCGGCGCTTTGAAAATTTTGACGAATGTCACAAATAGGAATCTTCTGTGAATTCGGTATCCAGTTTTCTCGACGAGTCACCTTGTTTTCTCTTTTTTCTTCGCAGCCTTTTCTTCATCAGCTTGGGTAGGTACATATCCCAACCCGTACCTATTGTTCTTTTCTGGTATTTCTATCAACTTCCCCAAATTGAGAAAAACTCCTCCTTCTAACATGGATTTGGTAGACTTCAATGATATGGTAGATTGTTTTGGTTCTTTTAAACGATATCCTTCACCCATGAAGACAACATTGGCAATTTCTAATGCTTGAAAGAAAGTCTCTATGGCTTCCTCCGTGTCTTCAATGTAGCCTGTAGAAGATAAATGACTTACTATCATATCTTCTTCCCCATATATTATTACCAGCTTATTGTTCACTGTAAACTTTAGCTTTTGATGGAGAGTGGATGTCACTGCTCCAGCAGCATGAATCCATGGTCTCCCTAAAAGACAACTGTACGCCGGTTTAATATCCATTACTTGGAAGGTTATCCCAAAGATGTGGGGTCCGATTTGAATTGGCAGGTCAATCTCACCAATCACTTGTCTTCTAGATCCATCAAACGCTTTCACCACCAAAGCACTAGGCTTCAAACAGGCTCCCTCAACAAATAGCTTTGACAGTGTTGATTTAGGCATGACATTTAATGATGAACCATTATCTACTAGCACTCGTGCAAGAATGTGATCGTGACACCTCATAGAGATGTGCAGTGCCTTATTATGCTCTGTCCCTTCAGCTGGTAATTCATTATCACTAAAACTCAGGCAACTACTAGCAGTGATGTTACCGACAACTCCATCAAACTGATCGACAGTGATATCGTGAGTAACATGGGCTTCGTTTAGAACTTTCATCAGTGCCCTTCTATGTGCTTCAGAATTCAATAACAAGGAGAGAACTGATATCTTGGAAGGGGTCTGATTTAGCTGATCCACCACCTTATATTCACTTTGCTTGACAAACTTCAAAAATTCACTAGCTTCTTCTTCAGACACCGTCTTTTTACTGATCTCTTGTCCTTTTATGGTATGATACATATCTTCTTTTCCTTTTTCTCCATTAACCTCTTTTTTCCTAAGTTGCTCAGGAGTGTATACTCGACCACTCCGAGTCATTCCACCAATCCCTGAGATGTTAGTGACCTCAGTTCCTTTAGGTTCACAATCATCACTTGGTTGATGATCTGCCAAGTGGGATGTGACTTCGTATTTCCACGGTACTGCCTTGGTATTTCCATAAGGAAACGGGATTGGTGTTTGGACAATTATTGCATTTGGCTTGTTATGAGTTGACTTAAGATTCTCTTTTTTGTAAAGAATTTCCAATGGTTTTGGGAAAGATATATTATTTTCCACACACGACCCCATGGTGAACACATGACCATCTACTGCATGTTGGTCTATCCCATCTTCAATGAAATTCACAGAGGCGTTCCCGTGACCTGGCAAAGGATTGCTCCCTATGTTGGGATTGTCCTCCTTGAAGGTAAGCCATTTTGCATTAATCAATTCTTGCACTTTAGATTTTAGGGCTTGACAATCTTCAATGGAATGCCCAACGGCTCCTGCATGATATTCACATTTGGCATTTGGATTATACCATTTTGGAAATGGTGGTTCAAGAGGTTTCATTGGTCTTATGACTACCATTGAATTTTGAAGTAAATGGGGCAACAATTGGCTATACGTGACGGGAATTGGATCAAAACGAGTTATCCTTTTTTCTCGATTGACAGGTGGTCTGTAGTGATTTGAGCTTGGGTATTGATTTTGTGGGGAAAATGCGGTAGGTGGTGGTTGATAAAAAGGTGGTCTTGAAGGGTGATATTGAGGGAATGAAGCTTGTGTGGTTGCGGCCACATATGGATAAGGGGTGTAAGGATTTTTGTGGTATCGGGGGCTGGAAAATTGGGGGTCGATAAGAATTGATGGGTGGAAAATAAGAGATTCTGGGGTTTACCATTACAGCGTTAGTGTCTCCTTCTTTCTTTTTTGTGAATGTCGTCTGGGGTCGTTTCACGCTAGTTGCTGCACATACGATCTTGCCACTCCTCATCCCACTTTCTATCCTTTCTCCTATCATGACAAGGTCAGAAAAGTTTGATGACATACTCCCAATCATCTTGTCATAAAAAGGCGACTGGAGAGTATCCATAAACATACCAACCATTTCTCTTTCAGATAATGGGGGTTCTACTTGTGAGGCCATTTCCCTCCACCGTTGTGCGTATTCTTTGAAAGCTTCGTTGTCCTTTTTCAGTGAATTTTGCAATTGCATCCTATCAGGGGCCATGTCAACGTTGTACCTGTATTGCTTCAAAAAGGCATCAGCTAGGTCCTTCCATGAACGAATTTGATTTCGCTCAAGATGCATATACCAACTTAACGATGCCCCACTCAAACTGTCTTGGAAGAAGTGAATGAGAAGTTTATCGTTATGAGCATGAGATGCCATTTTTTCTGCAATACATAGTTAGATGATTTTTAGGACATGTGTTGCCCTTGTATTTTTCAAAGTCAGGAACCTTGAATTTGGCAGGGATAGTCACATCAGGAACCAAACACATATCGAAAGCTTCAAGGCCATAACATTATACCCCTCAATAGCTTTTATTCGCTCTTCCAAGACATGGAATTTTTCCTTTGATTGTGTATCATCCCCAATGTGAGGTTGATGCCAATTTCCATTAGTATCGAAATGGGGTACTTGGGGTGCAATATATGGAATATTTTCTGAGGGTTGAGTGTTTTGGGGGTTTAAGTGGTTTTGGGTTGTTTTCCATGGGGTTGACGACTAAGGGTGGAGTATAACCGGGTGGAAGACCGTACATAGGAAATTGTATAGTTGTTGTACGAGGTTGCTGGGTAGTCGGGTAAAGCCTGGTGGGTGAGAAGGAGTGGTTTGGTGTTCTTCATTTGCAGCCGGAGGATTCTCATCAGTATTCCCCTTCCTTGACAAAGCTTGTATAGCTTCTAAGATTTGATCAACCTTGTCCTTCAATTGGTTGACATCCATTCTCATCACCTCTTGATTTTGCTCAAGTTCTTCCATGATCTTCGAGTTTGCACGAGTCCGATAAGGGTGTCGGGGAAACAGCTTTATTGATTTTTCTGTATCCTTTTTTTAAATAAAAAAATATTATTATGAGTATGCATTAAACATGAATGGAATGAAAATGCAATTATTTTTTTTGGATGTTGGGGAATCATAAGTCTTGCACGAATTATTAATGAAAGAAGAATATGAGAATCGATAAACAAAATAGCAAATCCTTCATTGATGAGAAAAAAGTACATTGCATTTAAATTAAAAAGCTACATCGACTATTGTATTTCAATCATCTTTTTCAAGAGGACAACCAATCTTCTCCTCCAATTCTTCTACTAAATGTTTGCAATATTCGACGAACTTGTAGACTTTGATTGGAGTGTTGAGTGGATGCATTACTGCATCAATCTCTCTTAGATGTTTTGGAATTTTTATGATTGCCTGATTAGCTAGCATTGCCAATTTCGAAAAGCAATCTTTCCAATGCTTGCCTTTATCTTCCAATTCTTTATAAATCTCTTGGTTCTTCAATTGCCCAAGCAACACCATGAAACGCTCCTCCCAGTATATGGTTTCATCCTTCAAGTCATTGTAGATATTTTTCTTGATAATCAATGTAATTCTTCAACTCACTAGAAGCTTCCATTTCTACTTTTAGTGCATCTTGGTGTTTTGAGAGTAATTCTTCGATTTCTTCCTTCTGTTGCCTCTCATTCCTTACTTGATTCTCATATTGATCTACCATTTCTTTCAGTTGTTTCTTTAAATCTTCAAACTCATTTTTTATGTTCTTCTCAGAGCTTGCTGATTTTGTCCACAATTGCTTCCACATATAGGCTTCTTCAATAGCTGTATTCCTTTCTTGCCTTCGCACATCTAACTCTTCATTTGCGCCTCTTAAACAATCTTGTATGTCAAGTTTATTTCCTTTTTCAACTTTCAGCCTCTTGTTGTTTCTCTCGATAAACTGACTCTTACAAGTGTTTTCTGATCTTAAGTTGTCGTTCTCTTGAGAGACTTTTTCTAATCTCGCTTGTAGCTCTTTTTTCTCTTCTTCAGATTTTAGCAATGATGCTTTGAGTTCTTCTATCTCTTCATTTGCAACAAGGATAGGTTCAGGGCATTTCCTGACTATTTGAGGCTGTATTGTGGAAAGGCAGCTTGATTTCTTGGACTCTTTTCTTTACCCATTGTTGATAGGGTTCTTTTGTGCTGCAACTTCTACATCCGAGTATTTTTCCTTTTCTGATGATCAACTCCCAAGCTCGACTTACCCTTCTCAACATTGGTGGGTCTACTATACCCGTATTGTGCAAAACAAAAGCCTCCAATGACTTATCATCTGGTTTATCCAACATGGGGTAGCCGAGTTGTCTCAGAGCTATCATTGGATTGTAATTAATACATCCTTTTCGTTCCCATGAGAGGTACATTTGGAAAATCTCCGCATCGGCATATTACCTCTTCCACCTCTTGTTCTCTATAGTACCATGAAATTTTATCTCCAGTAAGGCTAGCTATACCTGAGCCCATTTCACGATTGCTCTTGACCCCCAACATGATACCCTTTCTTGAACATGTGAGATACAAACCAAGTATACAGCACTGGAACACAACATAAATTGTTCCCCTTTCTTCTCGTGTCGCATATGCATAGAGTAGTATACATCAGCAAGAACCGCAGGAACTGGGTTTTGTTTATGTTTGTTAAAAGCTAAGAATACATTTATGGCAGCAAAATCTACAAAGTTATCAAGGTTTGGAAATATAACAATACCGTAGATAATGAGGGCCAAAACATCTATAAAAGTACTCCATTCTTTTTTATCAGCTAAATCTTGGCACTTTTGCTCTAGATATTTTCTTGAAAACCATGAATAGCCCCTTTTTCCTCTTTTGTACTTGCCAACTCTCTTATGTCGATCTTCAACACTTCAGCAATTGTGTCCAACTTCGGTGGTTGCCCAGTATATCGATAAGGATTTCCTCTTTCTAGGGAGTAACCCAGTATTCGCTCAAATTCCTCTAATGTCGGGGCCAACTGAAAGTCTTGGAAAGTGAAACATCTTAAGAGAGGATCGTAATACTGAGCCAATGCTGTGAGGGCCCCTGTTTGCACATTCACTGCCAAGAGATTTAGAATTTTTCCATATTTGTGAACGAAACTCTCACGTTGTATAGTTTTCATCTGACTGCTGATGTCTTTTAAACTCTTCAAATCAGGTTGCTTAAACTTTAAAAGTAAAGTTTTTCTTTTTTCTGATCCCATTGTCCACTTAAATAACACGTGACTACAGTTTGTATGATTCCCCAAAAATCCTGAAAATTTATGCAAATGCTATTATGTTTTATTTTTCCTTAGAAAGAGAGAAAAAAAATGTCATGACATATGAATGAAACTAATATATATTTATAATGTCTTGAATATATGAGATAATTTTTTGGTTTTAATAGTATTCTTTCAATGAAAGGATCTATTGGCTTATGTAGTGAAACTCTCACAAGGGAGGCTTCTATGGTTCTAAACACGGTTCCTAGAGCCAATAATCTATTTTAGAATATTGTCAACAACAATAGGTAAACTATTTGAAGTGACAATAACCTCAATAGGATCAAACTCTAGGTGAGATCTTCATGCTAACCAAACAGGATGTACATCCAGAAGGCTACCACTACGCGATCTCGAAACTAAACTTAAGTTTTGTTCAAACCCGGGTATAAGGTTCCACTCATAAGTGTGTGTTTTTAGTAAAAGTGTATGTGCTAAATAAGCATAATTCAATAACTCCAATACTAACAAAATATATATACATATACTAATAAATAGATAAATACATAACATAAATAAAAAAAATAATCTACTAGCCTAAAAAGAATATTATAATGTCAACTAATCTTTATTAAGAAATAAAGAAACACACAAGAAAATGAAAATGAAAAACAAACAATATAGATAAAAGTTAAAAGTAAAGATAATGCACAATTAAATTTTTTAGGCTTGACTCTCAAATCTCCCCAGCGGAGTCGCCAGCTGTCGCGGCGCCTAGAAATTCGAGTTTTCATCGAATTCAATGGAGTCGCCACCAAAGAATTTATTTTAAAATAGGAAAAATATTGAAAACCCTTAAAAAGTAAAAAATGGTCTTTGAAACCAGATTTTGAGGTTCGGGAGCGATTATGCGTGGGAGGTATTAGCACCCTACGACATCCGTGTAAAATACGGTTACCTTTAATTAATGTGTGCAAATTATATCAACTTAAATATATTTATTTTTCTTTATTATTAAATATGAATATAAATTGTTTTTTATAATGTGATTCTTTTGAGAAAAGTGTGTTAAAAAAGAATGGAAAAAAAGAAAGTTTTTATTAGTGTGCTTGACAAGAGTGTGATCTTGCTCCTACGTATCTCCCGGTGCGATGGAGAAATCAAGCTACGTAGTTCTTGGTAAAAAAATGTGAATGCGTTGATTGCTTTTAAATAAATTGTATTTTGTTACTTAAAAAAAAAATAATTTTGACGAACATAAAAAAACTTGTTTGATTTGAATAATTATCTTAAAATATGAATTTTAAGACGATCGAATTGTACAACTCGTGTCTCAAAATCCAAGGAGTAAAAAGATGTCACATCTAATTTAATCCTCTTAAGAATATTTTATTTTTTATTTTTAAATTGAATTTCAAAACAAACAAATAGTTTAATTTGTATCTTAACAACTTCAAAAATAATAGTAATAATAGTAATAATAATAATAATTAAATAAATTTTTTTTAAAAGGATAAGTTTAGAGTTATCAAAATATATAATTTGTATTATGTAACTCCGAGATTAAAAGATTTTAATTAACTTTAAATAATTTTTATGATTTATTTGTTTATGAATTTTTAGTTTATTAAATCATTTGTGATTATGAGATTTAGAACCATCAAATTGTCACAATTTGTGTTCTAATAACTCAAAGATTAAAAGATGTCACATCTAATTAACCTTACAATATTCGATTATAGTTTTATCTTACCCTTTTAAAATAATAATAATAATAATAATTGATGTTAAAAAATTAAATAAATTTAAATAATTCTACGAAATAAGCTCAATAATAAACACACCTAAAATAAAATAAACGGTAAAAAAAATATAGACTTGTATTGTTATTTATTAAATAAATAAAAAATAAAAATACCAGATTAATAAAATAAAAACTATATACAAATTGTGAACTCTTTCAAATAACTTTTTTAGTGAATCAAATGATGAAAGCATAACTCATTTAATATTAAATAGCATATTAATATCATTTATATAGTGAAATGAATTATGTTTATTACTAATTAGTCATTATTTATATTAAATCAAATAAATTATGTTAAATGACCATCATTATTAAATTAAATAATTATTATTATTTAAGTTAAATGAAATAAAATAGTAAATTTACAGCATTACATACACACATGTTACTTGATATTGCCTCACGTGATATTTAGAGAAAAAGAAAGTATGGATGGCAGGTTGCTAGTGGTCATTTCTTATGCGAATACCAACACACTAATAATAGAGTTAGCAGTAGGATAACAAATGCTGAGGCCAGTAGTGATAATATGGGGAAATATCTTCACAAAATAATAATAAATAAAACCAAAAGAAATCATCATAGCCTTATAAGCCAAACCAGAGAAACAATAAAACTAAAGATTTCAAACAAAACACCCAATGTCAAATAAAACAAAGTTTCCAACAAATCAAGCTCTTCTTCCAAATCTTAGTTATTAACATAGTGATGTTTATATCTTCCCAAATACACATAAAGACAACAAACTTAAAAGAGAGTAAAAAAAAAATACTTGCCTTCTAAATATCGGCCACAGTGAAGATGGAGGCTACGGCGGCGCGACTGAACTGAAAGGTAGTAACGATCCTCTTATCTTATCTTATCTTTTAATAGATTTTTTGTGGGTTGTGTTGTTAAAATGAGTTTGAGTTTTGGTTATGGTTATGAGTTGGTTTGAAGAAGGATTGTGGTGGATTTTCAAAACGTTTCTTTTATCTTCTCTGTTTTGGTTTTTTACAACATTTTCTCTCTTTTTTCTTGATTTATTTCAGAAGCAAAGCAAATAAATCTTCTATTTTCGAAATCTCACCTCCTCCCTTCAAATGAATTTTTATCTTCTTCTTATAGACTAAAATAGTGACCTGTTGTATCCATAAAATAAAACAAAGTTCTGAGTTTTATTTATTTGACAGCAACATGTCCATAAAATAAAAGAAAGTTTATGGGTTATCATTGTTTTGCAGCAAGATGTCATAAAAAAAAAGAAAGTTATGCAAGTTATGTGATTGAGTGTAGGAATGGTGAAGATATAATTGGGACATTAACAATGATTTTGTGATTGAGTGTAGGAATGGTGAAGATATAATTGGGATAAAATAAAAAATTAAAATTCAAAGATTAAAATTAAAAATAAGGACGAATACTGATTATGTTTTTTTTGTTTGTTTTTATTATTATGAAAATAATTTTTTAATTATTGGGACAAAATTGAGGTATACAATATGGATTCTTGATTCGGGAGCATCTCATCATTGGTGACATACCGATGATAAACTCTTTTTGTGTCTGTGAAACCTGTCTCGTATGTGTCGGTTATGACTACTAGATGGCACTCAACATAGGCACTAGCAGACGTATGGTTAGGCGCTCTCCACACATATGTCTCTTTCTGATGTTTGGTTTGTTATGATCAGTAATTAGAAATAATTTTGGTTTGGTTCACGAGTTGGTTCAATTGTTGTGGTTTTTTGCTGATTTGGTTGTAATTTAATGGTTCGTGCTCTCCTATCTCTTTGGTTGCTTTCTTTTGTGTTGTCGCTCGTCTCTGTTGCTTCTTTTGTTTGATTGTTCCTCTCTCTAGTGATTTGCTTTGTTGCTTCTCTCCATATTGATTGTTCTTATTTGTTTGCTCTCTTTCATGTGGTGTCATCTATTTTGGTTGCTTTTCTCTTTGTTTAGTTTGGTTTGGTGTAGTTTAGTTTTGGTTTGATATGATTTAGTTTTGTTGGTTCTATTTGGTTTGGTTTGTTTTGATTTGGTGTTCGTCGGTGCTACTTCTTTGGTTGTTCTTATTGTTGATTTTGATATTGGGTTGATTTGAGCTTTAGTTATGAGGGGTTGTTTCAATATTAGGAAATTTAGTGGAGATGTTTAAGTAGTATTTATTGGGCTTTTATATTATATATTAAGGTTTGTTTTGATATGGTTTGTTGCTCCTTTTTTTTTATCGCTCCTATTTTTCAGTTTGATTTTTTTGTTGGCTTGGTTCCTATCTTTGATTGTGATTATTTGATATGTCATTTGTTGTTGTTGGTTTGGTTTCTTCTCTCTTATTGTGAATTGTTTGGTATAAGCTAATGATCATGGCTCTTTGGCTTCTGCTTCTTCTTTCGTTGCTTCTCTCTTTGTTGGTTCTTTCTCTTTGATTGTTGCTTCTTCAATGGTGACATCCTCTTGTCCCCCGTCTGTCCAACTCACCTCCTGCGATTGTTTGATCCTTTCGTACCCCTCTCGTAAACTTTGTCTGAGCTCTCTTCCTATAGAAGAGATTGTTCTTGATCCTCTTTGGCAGCGACTTGGCAGAAGAACTATCCTGCATTGCACAAACCAATACTTTGGGAATAGTACATCTTCCTCCTGAAAAACGTGTTATGAGTCTCGTGGGTATAACAAGACAAAACTAAAGTCTAATGGGTCCAGTTGAGTGCTACAAGCACGTCTTGTGCTAAGAGTTTCTCCTCAACACTATGGTATGAATCATGACAACTTTTGCTCTTGTAGCCAAGATGACCGTATTCGTACTATTCTTTTTTAAGATTGTTGATTTGTTCACAAGAGATGCATTCCATTAAACGTTTTCGTTTTTTAGTTGACAAACTTTCGATGCTCTATGTTAATGCATTATGAGTTTGATGGAAGATGTTAGATAATGTTATTATATATTAGTAGTAAGGGTATTTTAGACATTTCTATTCTTTTATATATATACTCATTGTAATCCTATTAATTTAAGTTTGGTTCATTCTATGTTATGAAATCCTAGAGTGATTGTCTCCTCTTCTTCCTCTTTTTCAATTGTTAATATATAATTATTTATATTGTTAATATATATATATATTGTGTGCAAATTTCTTATTTATATCTTAATTACCGTAAATCATATAATTGGTTGCTGACACAAGAAAGCACCAACTTAATTATTATTAACTTAAAATAGATCCATCGCTTCTTATATATATATATATGTGTGTTATAGAGGTACCAAGCATGCTCATCAGAAACTAATT
>PGWS01016984.1:0-13828 GCA_002896235.1 Cicer reticulatum
AAATAATTTGAATTGTAAAACAAAATTAATGATTAAAAAAAAACGAAAGCATGCAAAAGAAGTTGGTGATTGGCAAAAGTAAATAAAAAATAAAAATGATCGTCTTCGGAGTGTTTACCGATACGTTAATCGATATGAATAAAGTGATGATCGTCTTCGGATTGATTAGCCGATGCGTAGATCGACATAAAATAGAGTGATGAATAAAGTGATGATCGTTTTCGGATTGATTATCCAATTCGTAGATCGACATAAAATAAAGTGACGATCGTCTTCGGATTGGTTACCGATGCGTTGATCGATTGATAAAATGATCGTCTTCGGATTGGTTACCGATGCGTTGATCGATTTATATAAATAAAATGATGACTAAAACCAAAACACGAGTTTAAAATTTAGAATCTAAATAAAATGAGATAAATTTGTTTTATTTTTATTTTTAAAAGGAGGCATGTATGTGGTAATGCAAACGTAAAATGAATAATGTGATACAAAAGTTGTTGAATATAAATAAAATATACACATAAGATATGCATGATAACTCATTATGCATGATATAAGGAGTTGTTGAGTATATGTAAAATATGAGTGAAGATGCATAATGATGTGTGAATCCTAATTGGAAAAAAATGTAAGACGCATGCAAAAGATAAATTGCTTTTTTATTTATTTTATTATTTTTTAGTTTCCTCGATCCTATCGCGACACTTTATATACACTTATAAATTCAATGAATCAACGACGAAACAATCGTTTTTCATGATGACTTCTAGTATATCTTGTGTAATCATTTTTCTGAGGTCAATCAAAATGTGCATTATAAAATGCTTACCTTTCAATTTTAATACATCCAATATCTTGCGTTCCCGTGTTATATTTTCAGCGTCAAAATATTTAAGATATATTTTTTATTTCATATATTTCAATTCCCATATTTATTATCATAAATAACATTTTTTTTATAAAAAAAAACGTTAGAACAAACAACAATGAGACTAGAATTTGTTAGAAAGAGTGTAAGGGCACAACATCGAACAATGATATTGGAAATGTACATTCATTGCAATGAGACATGGGTTAACAATGTCCTGGGGTGTGTGTTTAGCTTTAGTTTGGAGAGACAACTAAACGCTAGTCCATTCTTGTATAATTTAGAACTTCTAAGAATAATAACTGCCCCCAACTTGAAATGCTTGATTCTTTTGTTATCCCTAACTTTTGCATGGACCGCTCTTCCAAGTTTTCAATCCATCGGGCATGCTCTAATTTTTATATCCTAGGTCGCCTTTTCAGGTTTTCAACCTAGCGAGCCCCAATTTTCTATTTTTCTTTTTTTTTTTTTTTTTTTAAGCATAATATTTCTTGACTGCATCTGAGTTTACTGGAAGTGGAAGCTCATCTCCATCCATTTCTGCGAGTATTAGAGCTCCCCCAGAGAAAGCTTTTTTCACAACATATGGTCCTTCGTAGTTCGGAAGTCCACTTTCCCCGAGAATCTTTTTTTATGGGCAATATTTTTCTTCAACACTAATTCTCCTTCTCGAAACTCTCGAGGACGGACTTTTTTTCTCGTAAGCTTTTTTGAGTCTTTTTTGATATAGTTGACCATGACACAAAGCTATCATTCTTTTTCTTCTATGAGATTCAATTGGTCATATCGTGATTGAACCCATTCTGCCCTCTTCTAGTTTTGTTTCCATCAGGGACTTTGATTGAGGGAATTTCGACTTCGATGGGAAGTACCGCTTCCATTCCATACACCAATGAGAAAGGAGTTGCCCCTGTTGAGGTACGAACAGAGGTTCTATAGCCCATGTAATGCAAAAGGAAGCATTTCATGCCAATCCTTATATGTCTCCACCATCTTCTGTATGATCTTCTTGATATTCTTATTTGCTGCTTCTACAGCCCCATTCATTTTCGGACGATATGGAGAAGAATTTATGGTGTTGAATTTTGAAATTATCACACAACTCTTTTCATCATTTTGTTATTCAGATTAGTCGCGTTATCAGTGATTATCTTATTTGGCAATCCATATCGACAAATCAATTCTCTTTTGATGAATCTGACAACCACACTTCTCGTCACATTGGCATAAGAAGCGGCTTCAACCCATTTTGTGAAATAATCAATAGCTACTAGGATAAACCGGTGTCCCATTTGAAGCCTTAGGCTCGATGAGTCCAATAACCATCCATTCCCCACATTGAAAATGGCCATGGTGATGTTAAAACATTCAAAGAAGTGGGTGGTACATGTATTTTATCAGCATAGATTGACATTTGTGACATTTCTTTACGTGACTAAAGCAGTCGGATTCCATGGTCAACCAGTAGTAGCCAGCCCTTAAGATTTTTCTAGCCATTGTGTGCCCATTTGCATGAGTTCCGAAAGAACCTTCGTGAACCTCTTGGATAATTTCCCCGCTTCTGCTTTATCCACACATCTGAGGAGAACCATATCATGATTTCTCTTTATAAAGCACATCACCATTCAAGAAGAAATTCATTGACAATCTCCTTAAAACCCTTTTGTCGTTCTCTGAAATACCCAATGGATATTCCTTATTCTTAACATATGATTTGATGTCATAAAACCACGGCTTGCCATCCAACTCTTCTTCTATTGATAAGCAATATGCAGGTTTATCTCTTTGTTGAATCTTTTATGACCGGCACGTCTTGATTAGTGGTTATTTTGAACATTGACGACAAAGTGGCCAAGGCGTCAGCTAACTGGTTTTCTTCTCGAGGGATATGGTGAAAAGTAATCTTCTCAAATTGTTCTGTCAATTCTTTGATATGGGTGTGATACGGAATCAATTTAGAATCTCGCGTTTCCCAATCTCCTTTCGTCTGATGGATGACCAACAATGAGTCTCCATATACCTCAAGAAATTTTACATTTGATTCAATAGCCGCTTTAATGCCCATAACACATGCTTCATATTCAGCAATATTGTTTGTACAATCAAAACACAACCTAGCCGTAAATGGAGTGAACTGGTTTTCTGGAGAAATCAAAATGGCTCCAATTCCATGCCCTAACGCATTAGAAGCACCATCAAACACCAACCTCCACTTTTCTTTATCAGATGATTCAATCTCTTCAACTAAATTCATTATGTCTTCATCGGGGAATTCACACTGCATTGATTGATAATCTTCTACCGGTTGATGGGCTAAGTACTCTGCTAGTGCGCTTCCTTTGATGGATTTTTGTGTAACATATACCAAATCGTATTCTGATAACAACATCTGCCAACGGGCGATCCTTCCAGTAAGAGCAGGTTTCTCAAAGATGTACTTAATTGGGTCCATTTTAGACACCAACCAAGTTGTATGACATAACATGTATTGTCTCAACCGACGAGCAGCCCATGCCAATGCGCAACATGTTCGTTCAAGTAGTGAATATCTTGTTTCACAACTGGTGAACTTTTTGCTCAAATAATAAATAGCATGTTCTTTCCTACCAGATTCATCATGCTGCCCCAGTACGCAGCCCATTGACTCCGTCAAGTAGTACTGTTAAGTACATAATAAGTGGTTCCCATGAACAGGAGGCACTAGGATGGGAGGTTTTGATAAGTACTGCTTAATCTTTTTCGAAAGCTTTTTGACAATTCTCATTCCATTCAACCTTTTGGTCTTTGCGCAACATTTTGAAAATCGGCTCGCATGTAGCGGTGAGGTGCGATATAAACCTTGCAATGTAATTCAATCTACCCAAAAAGCCACGAACTTCTTTTTCAGTGCGTGGAGCCGGCATTTCTTGTATTGCTCTTACTTTATTCTGGGTCCACCTCTATCCCTTTTTGACTAACGATAAACCCAAGTAATTTGCCTGATCTTACACCAAATGTGCATTTAGCAGGGTTTAAACGAAGTTTGAACTTCCTTAGTCGCTCAAATAACTTTTGAAGGTTAACAACATGGTCTTCTTCAGTTCGAGATTTTGCGATCATATCATCCACGTAAACCTCTATTTTCCTTATGCATCATGTCATGAAAACAAGGTTACCATTGCTCTTTGATAGGTTGCCCCGGCATTCTTCAATCCAAATGGCATCACTTTATAGCAGAAAGTCCCCATTGTGTGATGAACGTAGTTTTTTCCATATCTTCGGGAGCCATCTTGATTTGATTGTACCCTGAGAAACCATCCATGAAGGAGAAAAGAGAGTATTGAGCAGTGCTATCCACTTAGGACATCAATATGAGGTAGAGGAAAATCATCTTTAGGACTAGCTTTATTTAAATCCCGATAATCAACGCACATTCGACCTTTCCATCTTTCTTTGGAACTGGTACAATATTAGCCACCCATTGAGGATATTTTTGCTACTGCTA
Organism: Cicer reticulatum; assembly: GCA_002896235.1. NCBI lineage: Eukaryota > Viridiplantae > Streptophyta > Magnoliopsida > Fabales > Fabaceae > Cicer > Cicer reticulatum. The sequence continues at coordinate 4,356 of PGWS01016984.1, forward strand.
AGAAACCAGCATCAAATTGCTTCTTGACCTCTTCTCTAATTTTAAGCGACATATCAGGTCTCATCCTTCTCAACTTCTGTTTAATTGGAGTGTATTCAGGTTTTAGTGGTAGCTTGTGTTCAACTATGTTAGTATCTAACCCGGGCATATCCTGATATGACCATGCAAAGACATCCACATAATCAATTTAAAGTTTAACCAACTTTTCTCGCTCACTTTCTTTCATAGACATACCAACTTTAACCTTCTTTTTTATCATGCTCAGTCCCTAAATTGATCGCCTCAACAGGTTCTTGATAGGGTTGGATTATCTTAGCTTCCGTTCAATTAAGCTTTCTAGTTCTGGGGGAAGCTCACAATCGTCTTCACAATCCTCATCGGCATGATTAATCAGACGTTCAAAGTTACAAGAAATGGTTCTAGCGCTGTTATTTCAACATATTCATTTTCGACTCTGCATTGTTTAAAAGAAAAAAAGAAAAAAATATATATATGAATAAAGATTGCCAAAAGAAAGAGAAAAGAGAGAGAAAAAAAAAAAAAAACAAAACAAAACCAGTTGGAGAATTCAAAAATGCATTTATTGATAATAAGTACGGAATTGAAATACATATGCCCTAATTAGTTATCCTTATAGCCTTGGGCAGAGCAAAAGGAGTTAAAAATACATAATTACTTTGAACATGAATTAACAAACACGGGAAACTCGATGATCTTCCAATTGTTGAGATTGGTGTTTGGAGGACAAGGGTACACTAGCTTGAGGTATCATCATCACCATGATCCTCTTCCGCAACAGCCACCTGATCAGCATATATTATTCCGGCGCTTTGAAAATTTTGACGAATGTCACAAATAGGAAATCTTCTGTGAATTCGGTATCCAGTTTTTTCTCGACGAGTCACCTTGTTTTCTCTTTTTTCCTTCGCAGCCTTTTCTCATCAGCTTGAGTAGGTACATATCCCAACCCGTACCTATTGTTCTTTTCTGGTATTTCTATCAACTTCCCCAAATTGAGGAAAAACTCCTCCTTCTAACATGGATTTGGTAGACTTCAATGATATGGTAGATTGTTTTGGTTCTTTTAAACGATATCCTTCACCCATGAAGACAACATTGGCAAATTTCTAATGCTTGAAAGAAAGTCTCTATGGCTTCCTCCGTGTCTTCAATGTAGCCTGTAGAAGATAAATGACTTACTATCATATCTTCTTCCCCATATATTATTACCAGCTTATTGTTCACTGTAAACTTTAGCTTTTGATGGAGAGTGGATGTCACTGCTCCAGCAGCATGAATCCATGGTCTCCCTAAAAGACAACTGTACGCCGGTTAATATCCATTACTTGGAAGGTTATCCCAAAGATGTGGGGTCCGATTTGAATTGGCAGGTCAATCTCACCAATCACTTGTCTTCTAGATCCATCAAACGCTTTCACCACCAAAGCACTAGGCTTCAAACAGGCTCCCTCAACAAATAGCTTTGACAGTGTTGATTTAGGCATGACATTAATGATGAACCATTATCTACTAGCACTCGTGCAAGAATGTGATCGTGACACCTCATAGAGATGTGCAGTGCCTTATTATGCTCTGTCCCTTCAGCTGGTAATTCATTATCACTAAAACTCAGGCAACTACTAGCAGTGATGTTACCGACAACTCCATCAAACTGATCGACAGTGATATCGTGAGTAACATGGGCTTCGTTTAGAACTTTCATCAGTGCCCTTCTATGTGCTTCAGAATTCAATAACAAGGAGAGAACTGATATCTTGGAAGGGGTCTGATTTAGCTGATCCACCACCTTATATTCACTTTGCTTGACAAACTTCAAAAATTCACTAGCTTCTTCTTCAGACACCGTCTTTTTACTGATCTCTTGTCCTTTTATGGTATGATACATATCTTCTTTTTCTTTTTTCTCCATTAACCTCTTTTTTCCTAAGTTGCTCAGGAGTGTATACTCGACCACTCCGAGTCATTCCACCAATCCCTGAGATGTTAGTGACCTCAGTTCCTTTAGGTTCACAATCATCACTTGGTTGATGATCTGCCAAGTGGGATGTGACTTCGTATTTCCACGGTACTGCCTTGGTATTTCCATAAGGAAACGGGATTGGTGTTTGGACAATTATTGCATTTGGCTTGTTATGAGTTGACTTAAGAGATTCTCTTTTTTTGTAAAGAATTTCCAATGGTTTTGGGGAAAGATATATTATTTTCCACACACGACCCATGGTGAAACACATGACCATCTACTGCATGTTGGTCTATCCCATCTTCAAATGAAATTCACAGAGGCGTTCCCGTGACCTGGCAAAGGATTGCTCCCTATGTTGGGATTGTCCTCCTTGAAGGTAAGCCATTTTGCATTAATCAATTCTTGCACTTTAGATTTTAGGGCTTGACAATCTTCAATGGAATGCCCAACGGCTCCTGCATTATTCACATTTGGCATTTGGATTATACCATTTTGGAAATGGTGGTTCAAGAGGTTTCATTGGTCTTATGACTACCATTGAATTTTGAAGTAAATGGGCAACAATTGGCTATACGTGACGGGAATTGGATCAAAACGAGTTATCCTTTTTTCTCGATTGACAGGTGGTCTGTAGTGATTTGAGCTTGGGTATTGATTTTGTGGGGAAAATGCGGTAGGTGGGTGGTTGATAAAAAGGTGGTCTTGAAGGGTGATATTGAGGGAATGAAGCTTGTGTGGTTGCGGCCACATATGGATAAGGGGTGTAAGGATTTTGTGGTATCGGGGGCTGGAAAATTGGGGGTCGATAAGAATTGATGGGTGGAAAATAAGAGATTCTGGGGTTTACCATTACAGCGTTAGTGTCTCCTTCTTTCTTTTTGTGAATGTCGTCTGGGGTCGTTTCACGCTAGTTGCTGCACATACGATCTTGCCACTCCTCATCCCACTTTCTATCCTTTCTCCTATCATGACAAGGTCAGAAAAGTTTGATGACATACTCCCAATCATCTTGTCATAAAAAGGCGACTGGAGAGTATCCATAAACATACCAACCATTTCTCTTTCAGATAATGGGGGTTCTACTTGTGAGGCCATTTCCCTCCACCGTTGTGCGTATTCTTTGAAAGCTTCGTTGTCCTTTTTCAGTGAATTTTGCAATTGCATCCTATCAGGGGCCATGTCAACGTTGTACCTGTATTGCTTCAAAAAGGCATCAGCTAGGTCCTTCCATGAACGAATTTGATTTCGCTCAAGATGCATATACCAACTTAACGATGCCCCACTCAAACTGTCTTGGAAGAAGTGAATGAGAAGTTTATCGTTATGAGCATGAGATGCCATTTTTTCTGCAATACATAGTTAGATGATTTTTTAGGACATGTGTTGCCCTTGTATTTTTCAAAGTCAGGAACCTTGAATTTGGCAGGGATAGTCACATCAGGAACCAAACACATATCGAAAGCTTCAAGGCCATAAACATTATACCCTCAATAGCTTTTATTCGCTCTTCCAAGACATGGAATTTTTCCTTTGATTGTGTATCATCCCCAATGTGAGGTTGATGCCAATTTCCATTAGTATCGAAATGGGGTACTTGGGGTGCAATATATGGATATTTTCTGAGGGTTGAGTGTTTTGGGGGTTTAAGTGGTTTGGGTTTGTTTTCCATGGGGTTGACGACTAAGGGTGGAGTATAACCGGGTGGAAGACCGTACATAGGAAATTGTATAGTTGTTGTACGAGGTTGCTGGGTAGTCGGGGTAAAGCCTGGTGGGTGAGAAGGAGTGGTTTGGTGTTCTTCATTTGCAGCCGGAGGATTCTCATCAGTATTCCCTTCCTTGACAAAGCTTGTATAGCTTCTAAGATTTGATCAACCTTGTCCTTCAATTGGTTGACATCCATTCTCATCACCTCTTGATTTTGCTCAAGTTCTTCCATGATCTTCGAGTTTGCACGAGTCCGATAAGGGTGTCGGGGAAACAGCTTTATTGATTTTTTTCTGTATCCTTTTTTTAAATAAAAAAATATTATTATGAGTATGCATTAAACATGAATGGAATGAAAATGCAATTATTTTTTTTGGATGTTGGGGAATCATAAGTCTTGCACGAATTATTAATGAAGAAGAATATGAGAATCGATAAACAAAATATAGCAAATCCTTCATTGATGAGAAAAAAGTACATTGCATTTAAATTAAAAAGCTACATCGACTATTGTATTTCAATCATCTTTTTCAAGAGGACAACCAATCTTCTCCTCCAATTCTTCTACTAAATGTTTGCAATATTCGACGAACTTGTAGACTTTGATTGGAGTGTTGAGTGGATGCATTACTGCATCAATCTCTCTTAGATGTTTTGGAATTTTTTATGATTGCCTGATTAGCTAGCATTGCCAATTTCGAAAAGCAATCTTTCCAATGCTTGCCTTTATCTTCCAATTCTTTATAAATCTCTTGGTTCTTCAATTGCCCAAGCAACACCATGAAACGCTCCTCCCAGTATATGGTTTCATCCTTCAAGTCATTGTAGATATTTTTCTTGATAATCAATGTAATTCTTCAACTCACTAGAAGCTTCCATTTCTACTTTTAGTGCATCTTGGTGTTTTGAGAGTAATTCTTCGATTTCTTCCTTCTGTTGCCTCTCATTCCTTACTTGATTCTCATATTGATCTACCATTTCTTTCAGTTGTTTCTTTAAATCTTCAAACTCATTTTTTATGTTCTTCTCAGAGCTTGCTGATTTTTGTCCACAATTGCTTCCACACATATAGGCTTCTTCAATAGCTGTATTCCTTTCTTGCCTTCGCACATCTAACTCTTCATTTGCGCCTCTTAAACAATCTTGTATGTCAAGTTTATTTCTTTTTCAACTTTCAGCCTCTTGTTGTTTCTTCTCGATAAACTGACTCTTACAAGTGTTTTTCTGATCTTAAGTTGTCGTTCTCTTGAGAGACTTTTTTCTAATCTCGCTTGTAGCTCTTTTTTCTCTTCTTCAGATTTTAGCAATGATGCTTTGAGTTCTTCTATCTCTTCATTTGCAACAAGGATAGGTTCAGGCATTTCCTGACTATTTGAGGCTGTATTGTGGAAAGGCAGCTTGATTTCTTGGACTCTTTTCTTTACCCATTGTTGATAGGGTTCTTTTGTGCTGCAACTTCTACATCCGAGTATTTTTCCTTTTCTGATGATCAACTCCCAAGCTCGACTTACCCTTCTCAACATTGGTGGGTCTACTATACCCGTATTGTGCAAAACAAAAGCCTCCAATGACTTATCATCTGGTTTATCCAACATGGGGTAGCCGAGTTGTCTCAGAGCTATCATTGGATTGTAATTAATACATCCTTTCGTTCCATGAGAGGTACATTTGGAAAATCTCCGCATCGGCATATTACCTCTTCCACCTCTTGTTCTCTATAGTACCATGAAATTTTATCTCCAGTAAGGCTAGCTATACCCTGAGCCCATTCACGATTGCTCTTGACCCCAACATGATACCCTTTCTTGAACATGTGAGATACAAACCAAGTATACAGCACTGGAACACAACATAAAATTGTTCCCCCTTTCTTCTCGTGTCGCATATGCATAGAGTAGTATACATCAGCAAGAACCGCAGGAACTGGGTTTTGTTTATGTTTGTTAAAAGCTAAGAATACATTTATGGCAGCAAAATCTACAAAGTTATCAAGGTTTGGAAATATAACAATACGTAGATAATGAGGGCCAAAACATCTATAAAAGTACTCCATTCTTTTTTATCAGCTAAATCTTGGCACTTTTGCTCTAGATATTTTCTTGAAAACCCATGAATAGGCCCCTTTTTCCTCTTTTGTACTTGCCAACTCTCTTATGTCGATCTTCAACCTTCAGCAATTGTGTCCAACTTCGGTGGTTGCCCAGTATACGATAAGGATTTCCTCTTTCTAGGGAGTAACCCAGTATTCGCTCAAATTCCTCTAATGTCGGGGCCATACTGAAAGTCTTGGAAAGTGAAACCATCTAAAGAGAGGATCGTAATACTGAGCCCAATGCTTGTGAGGGCCCCTGTTTGCACATTCACTGCCAAGAGATTTAGAATTTTCCATATTTGTGAACGAAACTCTCAACGTTGTATTAGTTTTCATCTGACTGCTGATGTCTTTTAAACTCTTCAAATCAGGTTGCTTAAACTTTAAAAGTAAAGTTTTTTCTTTTTTCTGATCCCATTGTCCACTTAAATAACACGTGACTACAGTTTGTATGATTCCCAAAAAATCCTGAAAATTTATGCAAAAATGCTATTATGTTTTTATTTTTCCTTAGAAAGAGAGAAAAAAAAAAATGTCATGACATATGAATGAAACTAATTATATATTTATAATGTCCTTGAATATATGAGATAATTTTTTTTGGTTTTTATAGATATTCTTTCAATGAAAGGATCTATTGGCCTTATGTATGAAACTCTCACAAGGGAAGGCTCTATGGTTCTAAACCGGTTCCTAGAGCCAATAATCCTATTTTAGAATATTGTCAACAACAATAGGTAAACTATTTGAAGTGACATAACCTCAATAGGATCAAACTCTAGGGAGACTTTCATGCTAAACAAACAGGATGTACATCCAGAAAGGCTACCACTACGCGATCTCGAAACTAAACTTAAGTTTTGTTCAAACCCGGTAATAAGGTTCAACTCATAAGTGTGTGTTTTTTAGTAAAAGTGTTATGTGCTAAATAAGCATAGATTCAATAACTCCATAATATTAACAAAATATATATACATATACTAAATAAATAAATAACATAAAATAAAAAATAATCTACTAGCCTAAAAGAATATTATAATGTCAACTAATACTTATTAAGAAATAAAAACACATAAATAAAATGAAAATGAAAAACAAACAAATATAGAAAAAAGTTAAAAAATTATGCACAATTAATTTTTAGGCTTGACTCTCGAAATATCCCCAGTGGAGTCGCCAGCTGTCGCAGCCTAAAATTTCGAGTTTTTCATCGAATTCAATGGAGTCGCCACCAAAATTTATTTTAAAATAGGGAAAATATTGGAAAACCCTTAAAAATGTAAAAATGGTCTTTGAAACCAGATTTTGAGTTCGGGAGTCGATTATGCGTAGGGAAGGTATTAGCACCCTACGACATCCGTTAAAATACGGTTACCTTTAATTAATTGTGCAAAATTATATCAACTTAAATATATTTATTTTTCTTTATTATTAAATATGAATATAAATTGTTTTTTATAAATGTGATTTTTTGAGATAAAAGTGTGTTAAAAAAGAATGGAAAAAAAAGAAAGTTTTTATTAGTGTGCTTGACAAGAGTGTGATCTTGCTCCTACGGTATCTCCCGGTGCGATGGAGAAATCAAAGCTACGTAGTTCTTGGGTAAAATAATGTGAACTGCGTGATTGCTTTAAATAATTGTATTTTGTTTACTTAAAAAAAATATTTGACGAAACATAAAAAAACTTGTTTTGATTTGAATAATTATCTTAAAATCATGATTTACGACGATCGAATGACAACTCGTGTCTCAAAATGCCAAGAGTAAAAAAGATGTCACACTAATTAATCCTCTTAAGAATATTTTATTTTATTTTGTAAATTGAATTTCAAAACCAAACAAATAGTTTAATTTGTATCTTAACAACTTCAAAAATAATAGTAATAATAGTAATAATAATAATAATTAAATAAATTTTTTTTTAAAAGGATAAGTTTTAGAGTTATCAAAATATATAATTTGTATTATGTAACTCCGAGATTAAAAGATTTTAATTAACTTTAAATAATTTTTATGATTTATTTGTTTATGAATTTTTAGTTTATTAAATCATTTGTGATTATGAGATTTAGAACCATCAAATTGTCACAATTTGTGTTCTAATAACTCAAAGATTAAAAAGATGTCACATCTAATTAACCTTACAATATTCGATTATAGTTTTATCTTTACCCTTTTAAAATAATAATAATAATAATAATTGATGTAAAAAATTAAATAAATTTAAATAATTCTACGAAATAAGCTCAATAATAAACACACCTAAAAAATAAAATAAACGGTAAAAAAAAATATAGACTTGTATTGTTATTTATTAAATAAATAAAAAATAAAAATACCAGATTAATAAAATAAAAACTATATACAAATTGTGAACTCTTTCAAATACTTTTTAGTGAATCAAATGATGAAAGCATAACTCATTTAATATTAAATAGCATATTAATATCATTTATAAGTGAAATGAATTATGTTTATTACTAATTAGTCATTATTTATATTAAATCAAATTAAATTATGTTAAATGACCATCATTATTAAATTAAATAATTATTATTATTTAAGTTAAATGAAATAAAATAGTAATTTACAGCATTACATACACACATGTTACTTGATATTGCCTCACGTGATATTAGAGAAAAAGAAAGTATGGATGGCAGGTTGCTAGTGTCATTTCTTATGCGAATACCAACACACTAATAATAGAGTTAGCAGTAGGATAACAAATGCTGAGGCCAGTAGTGATAATATGGGGAAATATCTTCACAAAATAATAATAAATAAAAACCAAAGAAATCATCATAGCCTTATAAGCCAAACCAGAGAAACAATAAAACTAAGATTTCAAACAAAACACCCAATGTCAAATAAAACAAAGTTTCCAACAAATCAAGCTCTTCTTCCAAATCTTAGTTATTAACATAGTGATGTTTATATCTTCCAAATAACATAAAGCACAACAAACTTAAAGAGAGTAAAAAAAAATACTTGCCTTTCTAAATATCGGCCACAGTGAAGATGGAGGCTACGGCGGCGCGACTGAACTGAAAGGTAGTAACGATCCTCTTATCTATCTTATCTTTTAATAGATTTTTGTGGGTTGTGTTGTTAAAATGAGTTTGAGTTTTGGTTATGGTTATGAGTTGGTTTGAAGAAGGATTGTGGTGGACTTTTTCCAAAACGTTTCTTTATCTTTTCTGTTTTGGTTTTTTACAACATTTTCTCTCTTTTTTCTTGATTTATTTCAGAAGCAAAGAAAATAAATCTTCTATTTTCGAAATCTCACCTCCTCCCTTCAAATGAATTTTTATCTTCTTCTTATAGACTAAAATAGTGACCTGTTGTATCCATAAAATAAAACAAAGTTCTGAGTTTTATTTATTTGACAGCAAGATGTCCATAAATAAAAGAAAGTTATTGGGTATATTGTTTTGCGCAAGATGTCCAATAAAATAAGAAAGTTATGCAACTTATGTGATTGATGTAGGACATGGTGAAGATAATACATTGGGGTAATTAACATGATTTTGGTGATTGAGTGTAGGAATGGTGAAGATATAATTGGGATAAAATAAAAATTAAATTCAAAGATTAAAATTTAAAAATAAAGGACGAATACTGATTAATGTTTTTTGTTTTTGTTTATTATAGAAAATAATTTTTAATTATTGGGACAAAATTGAGGTA
>PGWS01016985.1:0-10052 GCA_002896235.1 Cicer reticulatum
GGGAGGTTTTGATAAGTACTGCTTAATCTTTTCGAAAGCTTTTTGACAATTCTCATTCCATTCAACCTTTTGGTCTTTGCGCAACAATTTGAAAATCGGCTCGCATGTAGCGATATAAACCTTGCAATGTAATTCAATCTACCCAAAAAGCCACGAACTTCTTTTTCAGTGCGTGGAGCCGGCATTTCTTGTATTGCTCTTACTTTATCTGGGTCCACCTCTATCCCTTTTTGACTAACGATAAACCCAAGTAATTTGCCTGATCTTACACCAAATGTGCATTTAGCAGGGTTTAAACGAAGTTTGAACTTCCTTAGTCGCTCAAATAACTTTTGAAGGTTAACAACATGGTCTTCTTCGGTTTGAGATTTTGCGATCATATCATCCACGTAAACCTCTATTTCCTTATGCATCATGTCATGAAACAAGGTTACCATTGCTCTTTGATAGGTTGCCCCGGCATTCTTCAATCCAAATGGCATCACTTTATAGCAGAAAGTCCCCCATTGTGTGATGAACGTAGTTTTTTCCATATCTTCGGGAGCCATCTTGATTTGATTGTACCCTGAGAAACCATCCATGAAGGAGAAAAGAGAGTATTGAGCAGTGCTATCCACTAGGACATCAATATGAGGTAGAGGAAAATCATCTTTAGGACTAGCTTTATTTAAATCCCGATAATCAACGCACATTCGAACCTTTCCATCTTTCTTTGGAACTGGTACAATATTAGCCACCCATTGAGGATATTTTGCTACTGCTAAGAAACCAGCATCAAATTGCTTCTTGACCTCTTCTCTAATTTTAAGCGACATATCAGGTCTCATCCTTCTCAACTTCTGTTTAATTGGAGTGTATTCAGGCTTTAGTGGTAGCTTGTGTTCAACTATGTTAGTATCTAACCCGGGCATATCCTGATATGACCATGCAAAGACATCCACATAATCAATTAAAAGTTTAACCAACTTTTCTCGCTCACTTTCTTTCATAGACATACCAACTTTAACTTCTTTTTTATCATGCTCAGTCCCTAAATTGATCGCCTCAACAGGTTCTTGATAGGGTTGGATTATCTTAGCTTCCCGTTCAATTAAGCTTTCTAGTTCTGGGGGAAGCTCACAATCGTCTTCACAATCCTCATCGGCATGATTAATCAGACGTTCAAAGTTACAAGAAATGGTTCTAGCGCTGTTATTTTCAACATATTCATTTTCGACTCTGCATTGTTTAAAAGAAAAAAAGAAAAAAATATATATATGAATAAAGATTGCCAAAAGAAAGAGAAAAGAGAAAAAAAAACAAAAACAGTTGGAGAATTCAAAAATGCATTTATTGATAATAAGTACGGAATTGAAATACATATGCCCTTATTAGTTATCCTTATGGCCTTGGGCAGAGCAAAAGGAGTTAAAAATACATAATTACTTTGAACATGAATTAACAAACACGGGAAACTCGATGATCTTCCAATTGTTGAGATTGGTGTTTGGAGGACAAGGGTACACTAGCTTGAGGGTATCATCATCACCATGATCCTCTTCCGCAACAGCCACCTGATCAGCATATATTATTCCGGCGCTTTGAAAATTTTGACGAATGTCACAAATAGGAATCTTCTGTGAATTCGGTATCCAGTTTTCTCGACGAGTCACCTTGTTTTCTCTTTTTTCCTTCGCAGCCTTTTCTTCATCAGCTTGAGTAGGTACATATCCCAACCCGTACCTATTGTTCTTTTCTGGTATTTCTATCAACTTCCCCAAATTGAGAAAAACTCCTCCTTCTAACATGGATTTGGTAGACTTCAATGATATGGTAGATTGTTTTGGTTCTTTTAAACGATATCCTTCACCCATGAAGACAACATTGGCAATTTCTAATGCTTGAAAGAAAGTCTCTATGGCTTCCTCCGTGTCTTCAATGTAGCCTGTAGAAGATAAATGACTTACTATCATATCTTCTTCCCCATATATTATTACCAGCTTATTGTTCACTGTAAACTTTAGCTTTTGATGGAGAGTGGATGTCACTGCTCCAGCAGCATGAATCCATGGTCTCCCTAAAAGACAACTGTACGCCGGTTTAATATCCATTACTTGGAAGGTTATCCCAAAGATGTGGGGTCCGATTTGAATTGGCAGGTCAATCTCACCAATCACTTGTCTTCTAGATCCATCAAACGCTTTCACCACCAAAGCACTAGGCTTCAAACAGGCTCCCTCAACAAATAGCTTTGACAGTGTTGATTTAGGCATGACATTTAATGATGAACCATTATCTACTAGCACTCGTGCAAGAATGTGATCGTGACACCTCATAGAGATGTGCAGTGCCTTATTATGCTCTGTCCCTTCAGCTGGTAATTCATTATCACTAAAACTCAGGCAACTACTAGCAGTGATGTTACCGACAACTCCATCAAACTGATCGACAGTGATATCGTGAGTAACATGGGCTTCGTTTAGAACTTTCATCAGTGCCCTTCTATGTGCTTCAGAATTCAATAACAAGGAGAGAACTGATATCTTGGAAGGGGTCTGATTTAGCTGATCCACCACCTTATATTCACTTTGCTTGACAAACTTCAAAAATTCACTAGCTTCTTCTTCAGACACCGTCTTTTTACTGATCTCTTGTCCTTTTATGGTATGATACATATCTTCTTTTCCTTTTTCTCCATTAACCTCTTTTTTCCTAAGTTGCTCAGGAGTGTATACTCGACCACTCCGAGTCATTCCACCAATCCCTGAGATGTTAGTGACCTCAGTTCCTTTAGGTTCACAATCATCACTTGGTTGATGATCTGCCAAGTGGGATGTGACTTCGTATTTCCACGGTACTGCCTTGGTATTTCCATAAGGAAACGGGATTGGTGTTTGGACAATTATTGCATTTGGCTTGTTATGAGTTGACTTAAGATTCTCTTTTTTGTAAAGAATTTCCAATGGTTTTGGGAAAGATATATTATTTTCCACACACGACCCCATGGTGAACACATGACCATCTACTGCATGTTGGTCTATCCCATCTTCAATGAAATTCACAGAGGCGTTCCCGTGACCTGGCAAAGGATTGCTCCCTATGTTGGGATTGTCCTCCTTGAAGGTAAGCCATTTTGCATTAATCAATTCTTGCACTTTAGATTTTAGGGCTTGACAATCTTCAATGGAATGCCCAACGGCTCCTGCATGATATTCACATTTGGCATTTGGATTATACCATTTTGGAAATGGTGGTTCAAGAGGTTTCATTGGTCTTATGACTACCATTGAATTTTGAAGTAAATGGGGCAACAATTGGCTATACGTGACGGGAATTGGATCAAAACGAGTTATCCTTTTTTCTCGATTGACAGGTGGTCTGTAGTGATTTGAGCTTGGGTATTGATTTTGTGGGGAAAATGCGGTAGGTGGTGGTTGATAAAAAGGTGGTCTTGAAGGGTGATATTGAGGGAATGAAGCTTGTGTGGTTGCGGCCACATATGGATAAGGGGTGTAAGGATTTTGTGGTATCGGGGGCTGGAAAATTGGGGGTCGATAAGAATTGATGGGTGGAAAATAAGAGATTCTGGGGTTTACCATTACAGCGTTAGTGTCTCCTTCTTTCTTTTTTGTGAATGTCGTCTGGGGTCGTTTCACGCTAGTTGCTGCACATACGATCTTGCCACTCCTCATCCCACTTTCTATCCTTTCTCCTATCATGACAAGGTCAGAAAAGTTTGATGACATACTCCCAATCATCTTGTCATAAAAAGGCGACTGGAGAGTATCCATAAACATACCAACCATTTCTCTTTCAGATAATGGGGGTTCTACTTGTGAGGCCATTTCCCTCCACCGTTGTGCGTATTCTTTGAAAGCTTCGTTGTCCTTTTTCAGTGAATTTTGCAATTGCATCCTATCAGGGGCCATGTCAACGTTGTACCTGTATTGCTTCAAAAAGGCATCAGCTAGGTCCTTCCATGAACGAATTTGATTTCGCTCAAGATGCATATACCAACTTAACGATGCCCCACTCAAACTGTCTTGGAAGAAGTGAATGAGAAGTTTATCGTTATGAGCATGAGATGCCATTTTTCTGCAATACATAGTTAGATGATTTTTAGGACATGTGTTGCCCTTGTATTTTTCAAAGTCAGGAACCTTGAATTTGGCAGGGATAGTCACATCAGGAACCAAACACATATCGAAAGCTTCAAGGCCATAAACATTATACCCCTCAATAGCTTTTATTCGCTCTTCCAAGACATGGAATTTTTCCTTTGATTGTGTATCATCCCCAATGTGAGGTTGATGCCAATTTCCATTAGTATCGAAATGGGGTACTTGGGGTGCAATATATGGAATATTTTCTGAGGGTTGAGTGTTTTGGGGGTTTAAGTGGTTTGGGTTGTTTTCCATGGGGTTGACGACTAAGGGTGGAGTATAACCGGGTGGAAGACCGTACATAGGAAATTGTATAGTTGTTGTACGAGGTTGCTGGGTAGTCGGGGTAAAGCCTGGTGGGTGAGAAGGAGTGGTTTGGTGTTTCTTCATTTGCGCCGGAGGATTCTCAATCAGTATTCCCTTCCTTGACAAAGCTTGTATAGCTTTCTAAGATTTGATCAACCTTGTCCTTCAATTGGTTGACATCCATTCCTCATCACCGTCTTGATTTTGCTTCAAGTTCTTCCATGATCTTCGAGTTTGCACGAGTCCGATAAGGTGTCGGGGAACAGCTTTATTGATTTTTTCTGTATCCTTTTTTTAAATAAACAAATATTATTATGAGTATGCATTAAACATGAATGGAATGAAATGCAATTATTTTTTGGATGTTGGGGAATCATAAGTCTTGCACGAATTGTTAATTAATGAAGAAGTAATGAGAATCGATAACAAAATAGCAATCCTTCATTGATGAGAAAAAAGTAACATTGCATTTAATTAAAAAGCTACATCGACTATTGTATTTCAATCATCTTTTTTAAGAGGACCAACCATCTTCTCCTCCAATTCCTTCTACAAATGTTTGCAATATTCGACGAACTTGTAGACCTTTGATTGGAGTTGTGAGTGGATCATTACTGCATCAATCTCTCTTAGATGTTTTGGATTTTTATGATTGCCTGATTAGCTAGCATTGCCAATTTCGAAAGCAATCTTTTCCAATGCTTTTGCCTTTATCTTCCAATTCTTTTATAAATCTCTGGTTCTTCAATTGCCCAAGCAACAACCATGAACGCTCCTCCCAGTATATGGTTTCATCCTTCACGTCATTGTAGATATTTTCTTGATAATCAATGTAATTCTTCAAACTCACTAGAAGCTTCCATTTTCTACTTTTTAGTGCATCCTTGGTGTTTTGAGAGTAATTCTTCGATTTCTTCCTTCTGTTGGCCTCTCATTCCTTACTTGATTCTCATTTGATCTACCCTTTTCTTTCAGTTGTTTCCTTTTAAATCTTCAAACTCATTTTTTAATTTCTTCTCAGAGCTGCTTGTTTTGTCACAATTGCTTCCACATATAGGCTTCATTCAATAGACTGTATCCTTTCTTGCCTTCGCACATTCTACTCTTCATTTGCGCCTCTTAACAATCTTGTATGTCAAGTTATTTCCTTTTTCAACTTTCAACTCTTGTTGCTTCTCTCGAAAAACTGACTCTTACAAGTGTTTTTGATCTAAGTTGTCCGTTCTCTGAGAGACTTTTTTCTAATCTCGCTTGTGCTTTTTTTCTCTTCTTCAGAATTTTAGCAATGATGCTTTGAGTTCTCTATCTCTTCATTGCAACAAGGATAGGTTCAGCATTTCCTGACTATTTAGGCTGTATTGTGGAAAGGCGCTGATTTCTTGGACTCTTTTCTTTACCATTGTTGATAGGTTCTTTTGTGCTGCAACTTCTACATCCGAGTATTTTTCCCTTTTCTGAATGATCAACTCCAGCTCGACTTACCCTTCTCAACAATTGGTGGGTCCTACTATACCGTATTGTGCAAAACACAAAGCCCTCCAATGACTATATCATCTGGTTTATCCAACATGGGGTAGCCGAGTTGTCTCAGAGCTATCATTGGATTGTAATTAATACATCCTTTCGTTCCCATGAGAGGTACATTTGGAAAATCTCCGCATCGGCATATTACCTCTTCCACCTCTTGTTCTCTATAGTACCATGAAATTTTATCTCCAGTAAGGCTAGCTATACCCTGAGCCCATTCACGATTGCTCTTGACCCCAACATGATACCCTTTCTTGAACATGTGAGATACAAACCAAGTATACAGCACTGGAACACAACATAAAATTGTTCCCCCTTTCTTCTCGTGTCGCATATGCATAGAGTAGTATACATCAGCAAGAACCGCAGGAACTGGGTTTTGTTTATGTTTGTTAAAAGCTAAGAATACATTTATGGCAGCAAAATCTACAAAGTTATCAAGGTTTGGAAATATAACAATACCGTAGATAATGAGGGCCAAAACATCTATAAAAGTACTCCATTTCTTTTTTATCAGCTAATCTTGGCACTTTTGCTCTAGATATTTTCTTGAAAACCCATGAATAGCCCTTTTTCCTCTTTTGTACTTGCAACTCTCTTATGTCGATCTTCAAACACTTCAGCAATTGTGTAACTTCGGTGGTTGCCCAGTATATCGATAAGGATTTCCTCTTTCTAGGCAGTAACCCAGTATTCGCTCAAATTCCTCAATGTCGGGCCAACTGAAAGTCTTGGAAGTGAAACATCTTAAGAGAGGATCGTAATACTGGCCAATGCTGTGAGGGCCCCTGTTTGCACATTCACTGCCAAGAGATTTAGAATTTTTCCATATTTGTGAACGAACTCTCACGTTGTATAGTTTTTCATCTGCTGCTGATGTCTTTAAATCTTCAAATCAGGTGCTTAAACTTTAAAAGTACAGTTTTCTTTTTTCGATCCCATTGTCCACTGTAAATACACACGTGACTACAGTTTGTATGATTCCCAAAAATCCTGAAAATTTATGCAAAATGCTATTATGTTTTATTTTTCCTTAGAAAGAGAGAAAAAAAAAAATGTCATGACATATGAATGAAACTAATATATATTTATAATGTCTTGAATATATGAGATAATTTTTTTGGTTTTAATAGATATTCTTTCAATGAAAGGATCTATTGGCTTATGTAGTGAAACTCTCACAAGGGAGGCTCTATGGTTCTAAACACGGTTCCTAGAGCCAATAATCCTATTTTAGAATATTGTCAACAACAATAGGTAAACTATTTGAAGTGACAATAACCTCAATAGGATCAAACTCTAGGTGAGATCTTCATGCTAACCAAACAGGATGTACATCCAGAAGGCTACCACTACGCGATCTCGAAACTAAACTTAAGTTTTGTTCAAACCCGGGTATAAGGTTCCACTCATAAGTGTGTGTTTTTAGTAAAAGTGTATGTGCTAAATAAGCATAATTCAATAACTCCATAATATTAACAAAATATATATACATATACTAAATAAATAAATAACATAAAATAAAAAATAATCTACTAGCCTAAAAGAATATTATAATGTCAACTAATACTTATTAAGAAATAAAAACACATAAATAAAATGAAAATGAAAAACAAACAAATATAGAAAAAAGTTAAAAAATTATGCACAATTAATTTTTAGGCTTGACTCTCGAAATATCCCCAGTGGAGTCGCCAGCTGTCGCGGCCTAAAATTTCGAGTTTTCATCGAATTCAATGGAGTCGCCACCAAAATTTATTTTAAAATAGGAAATATATTGGCGACCCTTGAAAATGTAAAATGGTCTTTTGAAACCAGATTTTGAAGTTCGGGAGTGATTATGCTAGGAAGGTATTAGCACCCTACGACATCCGTTAAAATACGGTTTTAATTAATTGTGGCAAAATTATATCAACTTAACTATAATTTTTTTTCTTTATTCACTTAATAATGAATATAATTGTTTTTATAAATGCTTGATTTTTTGAGCTAAAGTGTGTTAAAAATGAATGGAAAAAAAAAGAAAGTTTTTATTAGTGTGCTTGACAAGAGTGTGATCTTGCTCCTACGTTCCCGGTGCGATGGAGAAATCAAAGCTACGTAGTTGCTTGGTAAAAAAATGTGAATGCGTTGATTGCTTTTAATAAATTGTATTTTGTTACTTTAAAAAAATAATTTTGACGGACCATAAAAAACTCTTGTTTGATTTGAATAATTATCTGTACCAAATATGAATTTTAAGACGATCGAATTGTACACTCGTGTCTCAAATCCAAGGAGTAAAAGTGTTCACATCTAAATTACATCACTCTTAAGAAATATTTATTTTTTATTTTTAAAATTGAATTCTCCAAAACAACAATGTTTTAATTTTTGTATCTTAACAACTTCAAAAATAATAGTAATAATAGTAATAATAATAATAATTAAATAAATTTTTTTTTAAAAGGATAAGTTTTAGAGTTATCAAAATATATAATTTGTATTATGTAACTCCGAGATTAAAAGATTTTAATTAACTTTAAATAATTTTTATGATTTATTTGTTTATGAATTTTTAGTTTATTAAATCATTTGTGATTATGAGATTTAGAACCATCAAATTGTCACAATTTGTGTTCTAATAACTCAAAGATTAAAAAGATGTCACATCTAATTAACCTTACAATATTCGATTATAGTTTTATCTTTACCCTTTTAAAATAATAATAATAATAATAATTGATGTAAAAAATTAAATAAATTTAAATAATTCTACGAAATAAGCTCAATAATAAACACACCTAAAAAATAAAATAAACGGTAAAAAAAAATATAGACTTGTATTGTTATTTATTAAATAAATAAAAAATAAAAATACCAGATTAATAAAATAAAAACTATATACAAATTGTGAACTCTTTCAAATACTTTTTAGTGAATCAAATGATGAAAGCATAACTCATTTAATATTAAATAGCATATTAATATCATTTATAAGTGAAATGAATTATGTTTATTACTAATTAGTCATTATTTATATTAAATCAAATTAAATTATGTTAAATGACCATCATTATTAAATTAAATAATTATTATTATTTAAGTTAAATGAAATAAAATAGTAATTTACAGCATTACATACACACATGTTACTTGATATTGCCTCACGTGATATTAGAGAAAAAGAAAGTATGGATGGCAGGTTGCTAGTGTCATTTCTTATGCGAATACCAACACACTAATAATAGAGTTAGCAGTAGGATAACAAATGCTGAGGCCAGTAGTGATAATATGGGGAAATATCTTCACAAAATAATAATAAATAAAAACCAAAGAAATCATCATAGCCTTATAAGCCAAACCAGAGAAACAATAAAACTAAGATTTCAAACAAAACACCCAATGTCAAATAAAACAAAGTTTCCAACAAATCAAGCTCTTCTTCCAAATCTTAGTTATTAACATAGTGATGTTTATATCTTCCAAATAACATAAAGCACAACAAACTTAAAGAGAGTAAAAAAAAATACTTGCCTTTCTAAAGATCGGCCACAGTGAAGATGGAGGCTACGGCGGCGCGACTGAACTGAAAGGTAGTGACGATCCTCTTATCTATCTTATCTTTTAATAGATTTTTGTGGGTTGTGTTGTTAAAATGAGTTTGAGTTTTGGTTATGGTTATGAGTTGGTTTGAAGAAGGATTGTGGTGGACTTTTTCCAAAACGTTTCTTTATCTTCTCTGTTTTGGTTTTTTACAACATTTTCTCTCTTTTTTCTTGATTTATTTCAGAAGCAAAGAAAATAAATCTTCTATTTTCGAAATCTCACCTCCTTCAAAAATAATGAATTTTTATCTTCTTCTTATAGACTAAAATAGTGACCTGTTGTATCCATAAAATAAAACAAAGTTCTGAGTTTTATTTATTTGACAGCAACATGTCCATAAAATAAAAGAAAGTTATGGGTTATCATTGTTTTGCAGCAAGATGTCCATAAAATAAAAGAAAGTTATGCAAGTTATGTGATTGAGTGTAGGAATGGTGAAGATATAATTGGGACATTAACAATGATTTTGTGATTGAGTGTAGGAATGGT
>PGWS01016986.1:0-12697 GCA_002896235.1 Cicer reticulatum
GGATTGCTCCCTATGTTGGGATTGTCCTCCTTGAAGGTAAGCCATTTTGCATTAATCAATTCTTGCACTTTAGATTTTAGGGCTTGACAATCTTCAATGGAATGCCCAACGGCTCCTGCATGATATTCACATTTGGCATTTGGATTATACCATTTTGGAAATGGTGGTTCAAGAGGTTTTTGGAAATGGTGGTTCAAGAGGTTTCATTGGTCTTATGACTACCATTGAATTTTGAAGTAAATGGGGAAACAATTGGCTATACGTGACGGGAATTGGATCAAAACGAGTTATCCTTTTTTCTCGATTGACAGGTGGTCTGTAGTGATTTGAGCTTGGGTATTGATTTTGAGATTGATTTTGTGGGGAAAATGCGGTAGGTGGTGGTTGATAAAAAGGTGGTCTTGAAGGGTGATATTGAGGGAATGAAGCTTGTGTGGTTGCGGCCACATATGGATAAGGGGTGTAAGGATTTTGTGGTATCGGGGGCTGGAAAATTGGGGGTCGATAGAATTGATGGGTGGAAAAATAAGAGAAATTTTTCTGGGTTACCATTACAGCGTAGTGTCTCCTTCTTCTTTTTTGTGAATGTCGTCTGGGGTCGTTTCACGCATAGTGCTGCACATACGATCTTGCCACTCCTCATTCCCACTTTCTATCCTTTCTCCATCATGACAACGGTCAGAAAAGTTTTGATGGACATACTCCCATCAATCTTTCAAAAAAAGGCGATGGAGAGTATCCATAAACATTACCTACCATTCTCTTTCAGATAATGGGGGTTCTACTTGTGAGGCCATTCCCTCCACCGTTGTGCGTATTCTTTGGAAGTTCGTTGTCCTTTTTTCAGTGAATTTTGCAATCCTCCTATCAGGGCCATGTCAACGTTGTACCTGTATTGCTTCAAAAAGCATCAGCTAGGTCCTTCCATGAACGAATTGATTTCGCTCAAGATGCATATACCAACTTAACGACTGCCCCACTCAAACTGTCTTGGAAGAAGTGAATGAGAAGTTTATCGTTATGAGCATGAGATGCCATTTTTCTGCAATACATAGTTAGATGATTTTTAGGACATGTGTTGCCCTTGTATTTTTCAAAGTCAGGAACCTTGAATTTGGCAGGGATAGTCACATCAGGAACCAAACACATATCGAAAGCTTCAAGGCCATAAACATTATACCCCTCAATAGCTTTTATTCGCTCTTCCAAGACATGGAATTTTTCCTTTGATTGTGTATCATCCCCAATGTGAGGTTGATGCCAATTTCCATTAGTATCGAAATGGGGTACTTGGGGTGCAATATATGGAATATTTTCTGAGGGTTGAGTGTTTTGGGGGTTTAAGTGGTTTGGGTTGTTTTCCATGGGGTTGACGACTAAGGGTGGAGTATAACCGGGTGGAAGACCGTACATGGGAAATTGTATAGTTGTTGTACGAGGTTGCTGGGTAGTCGGGGTAAAGCCTGGTGGGTGAGAAGGAGTGGTTTGGTGTTCTTCATTTGCAAGCCGGAGGATTCTCATCAGTATTATCCCCTTCCTTGGACAAAGCTTGTATAGCTTCTAAGATTTGATCAACCTTGTCCTTCAATTGGTTGACATCCATTCTCATACCTCTGATTTGCTCAAGTTCTTTCCATGATCTTCGAGTTTGCACGAGATCCGATAAAGGTGTCGGGAAAAGCTTTATTGATTTTTTCTGTATCCTTATTTTTAAATAAAAAAATATTATTCATGAGTATGCATTAAACATGAATGGAATGAAAATTGGCAATTATTTTTGGATGTTGGGGCGAATCATAAGTCTTGCACGAATTATTAATGAAGAAGAATATGAGAATCGATAAACCAAAATAGCAAATCCTTCATTGATGGAAAAAGTTAATTGCATTTAAATTAAAAAGCTACATCGACTATTGTATTTTCAATCATCTTTTTCAAGAGGACAACCAATCTTCTCCTCCAATTCTCTACTAAATGTTTGGCAATATATTCGACGAACTTTGTACTTTGATTGGAGTGTTGATGGATGATTATGCATCAATCTCTCTTAGATGTTTGGATATTTTATGATTGCCTGATTGCTAGCATTGCCAATTTCGAAAAGCAATCTTTCCAATGCTTGCCTTAATCTTCCAATCTCTTTATAAATCTCTTGGTTCTTCAATTGCCCAAGCAACACCATGATCGCTCCTCCCAGTATATGTTTCATCCTTCAAAGTCATTGTAGATATTTCTGATAATCAATGTAATTCTTCACTCACTAGAGCTTCCATTTCTACTTTTAGGCATCTTGGTTGTTTGAGAGTAATTCTTCGATTTTCTTCCCTCTGATTGCCCTCTCTCATTCCCTTACTTGATTCTATATTGATCTACCATTTCTTTCAGTTGTTTCTTTAAATCTTCAAACTCATTTTTTATGTTCTTTCTCAGAGCTTGCTGATTTTGTTCCACAATTTGCTTCACATATAGGCTTCTTCAATAGCTGTATTCCTTTCTTGCCTTCGCACATCTAACTCTTCATTGCGCCTCTTAACATCTTGTAGTCAAGTTTATTCCTTTTCAACTTTCAGCTCTTGTTGTTTCTCTCGATAAACTGACTCTTACAAGTGTTTTCTGAATTTAAGTTGTCGTTCTCTTGAGAGACTTTTCTAATCTCGCTTGTAGCTCTTTTCTCTTCTTCAGATTTTAGCAATGATGCTTTGAGTTCTTCTATCTCTTCATTTTGCAACAAGGATAGGTTCAGGCATTTCCTGACTCATTTGAGGCTGTATTGTGGAAAGGCAGCTTGATTCTGGACTCTTTTCTTACCCATTTGTTGATAGGTTCTTTTGTGCTGCAACTTCTACATACACGAGTATTTTCCTTCTGATGATCAACTCCAAGCTCGACTTACCCTTCTCAACATTGTGTCTACTATTACCCGTATTGTGCAAAACAAAGCCTCCAATGACTTATCATCTGGTTTATCCAACATGGGGTAGCCGAGTTGTCTCAGAGCTATCATTGGTTGAATCTAATATCATCCTTTCGTTCCCATTGAGGTACTTGAAAATCTCCGATCGGCATATCTCTTCCACCTCTTTTCTCTCTGCTACCATGAAATTTTTCTCCATTAAGGCTAGCTATACCCTGAGCCCATTCACGATTGTCTTACCCCAACATGTACCTTTCTTGAAATTGAGTATAAAACCAAGTATACAGACTGAACACAACATAAATGTCCCCTTTCTTCTTTTGTGTCGCATATGCATAGAGTAGTATACATCAGCAAGAACCGCAGAACTGGTTTGTTATGTTTGTAAACAAGAATACATTATGGCAGCAAAATTCTACAAGTTATCAAGGTTTGGAAATAATACAATACCGTAGATAATGAGGCCAAACATCTAATAGAAAGTACTCCATTCTTTTTTATCAGCTAAATCTAGCATTGCTCTAGATATTGTTCTTGAAAACCCATGAATACCCCTTTTTCCTCTTTGTACTTGCCAAACTCTCTTATGTCGATCTTCAACACTTCAGCAATTGTGTCCAACTTCGGTGGTTGCCCAGTATATCGATAAGGATTTCCTCTTTCTAGGAGTAACCAGTATTGCCTTCTCGCTCAAATTCCTCTATGTCGGGGCCAACTGAAAGTCTTGGAAAGTGAAACATCTTAAGAGAGGATCGTAATACTGACCAATGCGTGAGGGCCCCTGTTTGCACATTCACTGCCAAGAGATTTAGAATTTTTCCATATTGTGAACGAAACTCTCACGTTGTATGTTTTCATCCTGACTGCTGAGTCTTTTAAACTCTTCAAATCAGGTTGCTTAAACTTTAAAAGTAAAGTTTTTCTTTTTTCTGATCCCATTGTCCACTTAAATTAACACGTGACTACAGTTTGTATGATTTCCCAAAAATCCTGAAAATTTATGCAAAATGCTATTATGTTTTATTATTTCCTTAGAAAGAGAGAAAAAAAAATGTCATGACATATGAATGAAACTAATATATATTTATAATGTCTTGAATATATGAGATAATTTTTTTGGTTTTAATAGATATTCTTTCAATGAAAGGATCTATTGGCTTATGTAGTGAAACTCTCACAAGGGAGGCTCTATGGTTCTAAACACGGTTCCTAGAGCCAATAATCCTATTTTAGAATATTGTCAACAACAATAGGTAAACTATTTGAAGTGACAATAACCTCAATAGGATCAAACTCTAGGTGAGATCTTCATGCTAACCAAACAGGATGTACATCCAGAAGGCTACCACTACGCGATCTCGAAACTAAACTTAAGTTTTGTTCAAACCCGGGTATAAGGTTCCACTCATAAGTGTGTGTTTTTAGTAAAAGTGTATGTGCTAAATAAGCATAATTCAATAACTCCATAATATTAACAAAATATATATACATATACTAAATAAATAAATAACATAAAATAAAAAATAATCTACTAGCCTAAAAGAATATTATAATGTCAACTAATACTTATTAAGAAATAAAAACACATAAATAAAATGAAAATGAAAAACAAACAAATATAGAAAAAAGTTAAAAAATTATGCACAATTAATTTTTAGGCTTGACTCTCGAAATATCCCCAGTGGAGTCGCCAGCTGTCGCAGCCTAAAATTTCGAGTTTTCATCGAATTCAATGGAGTCGCCACCAAAATTTATTTTAAAATAGGGAAAATATTGGAAAACCCTTAAAAATGTAAAAATGTCTTTGAAACCAGATTTTGAGTTCGGGAGTCGATTATGCGTAGGGAAGGTATTAGCACCCTACGACATCCGTTAAAATACGGTTACCTTTAATTAATTGTGCAAAATTATATCAACTTAAATATATTTATTTTTCTTTATTATTAAATATGAATATAAATTGTTTTTTATAAATGTGATTTTTTGAGATAAAAGTGTGTTAAAAAAGAGTGGAAAAAAAGAAAGTTTTTATTAGTGTGCTTGACAAGAGTGTGATCTTGCTCCTACGTATCTCCCGGTGCGATGGAGAAATCAAAGCTACGTAGTTCTTGGTAAAAAAATGTGAATGCGTTGATTGCTTTTAAATAAATTGTATTTTGTTACTTAAAAAAAATAATTTTGACGAACATAAAAAAACTTGTTTGATTTGAATAATTATCTTAAAATATGAATTTTAAGACGATCGAATTGTACAACTCGTGTCTCAAAATCCAAGGAGTAAAAAGATGTCACATCTAATTTAATCCTCTTAAGAATATTTTATTTTTTATTTTTAAATTGAATTTCAAAACAAACAAATAGTTTAATTTGTATCTTAACAACTTCAAAAATAATAGTAATAATAGTAATAATAATAATAATTAAATAAATTTTTTTTTAAAAGGATAAGTTTTAGAGTTATCAAAATATATAATTTGTATTATGTAACTCCGAGATTAAAAGATTTTAATTAACTTTAAATAATTTTTATGATTTATTTGTTTATGAATTTTTAGTTTATTAAATCATTTGTGATTATGAGATTTAGAACCATCAAATTGTCACAATTTGTGTTCTAATAACTCAAAGATTAAAAAGATGTCACATCTAATTAACCTTACAATATTCGATTATAGTTTTATCTTTACCCTTTTAAAATAATAATAATAATAATAATTGATGTAAAAAATTAAATAAATTTAAATAATTCTACGAAATAAGCTCAATAATAAACACACCTAAAAATAAAATAAACGGTAAAAAAAATATAGACTTGTATTGTTATTTATTAAATAAATAAAAAATAAAAATACCAGATTAATAAAATAAAAACTATATACAAATTGTGAACTCTTTCAAATACTTTTTAGTGAATCAAATGATGAAAGCATAACTCATTTAATATTAAATAGCATATTAATATCATTTATAAGTGAAATGAATTATGTTTATTACTAATTAGTCATTATTTATATTAAATCAAATTAAATTATGTTAAATGACCATCATTATTAAATTAAATAATTATTATTATTTAAGTTAAATGAAATAAAATAGTAATTTACAGCATTACATACACACATGTTACTTGATATTGCCTCACGTGATATTAGAGAAAAAGAAAGTATGGATGGCAGGTTGCTAGTGTCATTTCTTATGCGAATACCAACACACTAATAATAGAGTTAGCAGTAGGATAACAAATGCTGATGCCAGTAGTGATAATATGGGGAAATATCTTCACAAAATAATAATAAATAAAAACCAAAGAAATCATCATAGCCTTATAAGCCAAACCAGAGAAACAATAAAACTAAGATTTCAAACAAAACACCCAATGTCAAATAAAACAAAGTTTCCAACAAATCAAGCTCTTCTTCCAAATCTTAGTTATTAACATAGTGATGTTTATATCTTCCAAATAACATAAAGCACAACAAACTTAAAGAGAGTAAAAAAAAATACTTGCCTTTCTAAATATCGGCCACAGTGAAGATGGAGGGCTACGGCGGCGCGACTGAACTGAAAAGGTTAGTACGGTCCTCTTTCTATCTTATCTTTAATAGATTTTTGTGGGTTGTGTTGTTAAAAATGAGTTTAGTTTTGGTTATGGTTATGAGTTGGTTTGAAGAAGGATTGTGTGGACTTTTTCCAAAAACGTTTCTTTTTTTTTTCTTCTTTTTGGTTTTTTTACATACCATTTTCTCTCTTTTTCCCTTGATTTATTTCAGAAGCAAAGAAGAATAAATTTCTATTTTCGAAATCTCACCCCCTCCCTTCAAATGAATTTCTTTATCTTCTTCTTATGACTAAATGTGACCTGTTGTACCATAAAATAAAACAAGTTCTGAGTTTTATTTATATTTGACACAACATGTCCTAAAATAAAAGAAAGTTATGGGTTATCATTGTTTTTGCAGCAAGATGTCCATAAATAAAAGAAAGTTATGCAAGTTTTATGATTGAGTGTGTAGGAAATGGTGAGATATAAATGGACATTAACAATGATTTTGTGATTGAGTGTAGATGCGTGAATATATAATTGGATAAATAAATTAACATTCAACAGATTAACAATAAAAATAAAGCGAATACTGTAGTTTTTGTTTTGTTTTTATTATTATGAATAATTTTTAATTATTGGGACAAAATTGGGTCTAACATATGATTCTGATTCGGGAGATCTATCATATGACAATACGAATGTAAATCTTTGGTCTGTGACCTGTCTCGTATGTGTCGGTTATTGACTACTGATGGCACTCATATCACTAGCAGACGTTGTCCTCTCACACATAAATGTCTCTTTCTGATGTTGTTTGTTTATGATCAGTATTAAGAAATTAATTTTGTTTGTTCATCTTTTCAATTGTTGTGGTTCTTTGCTGATTTGGTTGTAATTAAATTGTTCGCTCTCCTATTCTTTGGTTGCTTTCTTTTGTGTTGTCGCTCTGTTGCTTCTTTTGTTTGATTGTTCCTCTCTCTAGTGATTTGCTTTGTTGCTTCTCTCCATATTGATTGTTCTATTTGTTTGCTCTTCTTTCATGTGGTTCATCTATTTGGTTGCTTTTCTCTTTGTTTAGTTTGGTTTGGTGTAGTTTAGTTTGGTTTGATATGATTTAGTTTTTTTTGGTTCTATTTGGTTTGGTTTGTTTTGATTTGGTTTCGTGGTGCTACTTCTTTGGTTGTTCTTATCTGTTGATTTTGATATTGGTTGATTTGAGCTTTAGTTTGAGGGGTTGTTTCAATATTAGGAAATTTTAGTGGAGATGTTAAGTAGTATGTTATTGGGCTTTTATATTATATATTAAGGTTTGTTTTGATATGGTTGTTGCTCCTTTTTTTTTATCGCTCCTTTTTCAGTTTGATTTTTTGTTGGCTTGGTTCTTCTCTTGATTGTGATTATTTGATATGATTTGTTGTTGGTTTGGTTTCTCTCTTTATTGTGATTGTTTGGTATAGCTAATGATCATCTCTTTGGCTTCTGCTTCTTCTTTCGTTGCTTCTCTCTTTGTTGGTTCTTCTCTTTGATTGTTGCTTCTTCAATGGTTGACATCCCTCTGTCCCCCCGTCTGTCCACACCTCCTGCGTTGTTGTCCTCTTCGTTACCCCTTCGAACTTGTCTGAGCTCTCTTCCTTTATAAAGAGATGTTCTTGATCCTCTTTGGCAGCAGACTATGCAGAAGAACTATCTGCATTGCACAAAACCAAATACTTGGAATTAGTACATCGCCCTCCTGAAAGTCGTGTTATTGAGTCTCTTGTATATCAGACCAAACTAAGTCTAATGGGTCAGTTGAGTGCTTACAAAAGCACTCTTGTTGCTAAGAGTTTCTCTCAACACTATGGTATAATCATGAACAAACTTTGCTCTGTAGCCAAGATGACCAGTTCTACTATTCTTCTTTACAGATTGTTGATTTGTTCACAAAGATGCATTCCATTAAACGTTTTCGTTTTTTAGTTGACAAACTTTCGATGCTCTATGTTAATGCATTATGAGTTTGATGGAAGATGTTAGATAATTTTATTATATATTAGTAGTAAGGGTATTTTAGACATTTCTATTCTTTTATATATATACTCATTGTAATCCTATTAATTTAAGTTTGGTTCA
This sequence comes from Cicer reticulatum, assembly GCA_002896235.1. NCBI lineage: Eukaryota > Viridiplantae > Streptophyta > Magnoliopsida > Fabales > Fabaceae > Cicer > Cicer reticulatum. The sequence continues at coordinate 8,571 of PGWS01016986.1, forward strand.
TTCTATGTTATGAAATCCTAGAGTGATTGTCTCTCTTCGTTCCTCTTTTCATTGTACCATAATAATTATTTATATTGTTAATATATATATATATTGTGTGCAAATTTCTTATTTATATCTTAATTACCGTAAATCATATAATTGGTTGCTGACACAAGAAAGCACCAACTTAATTATTATTAACTTAAAATAGATCCATCGCTTCTTATATATATATATATGTGTGTTATAGAGGTACCAAGCATGCTCATCAGAAACTAATTGAACACCAAGAGTTCATTAAGAGAACATAATGATGAAGATGAAAGGAAATCCAATTTTATTGATAGTAGTATTATATTTGTTTTGTTAATATGTGTTGGAGAATCAAGAAAATCATCAGTATATAAGTGAAACGAGAATGAGAAGAAAGTATATATTGTGTATATGGCAGCAGCTGATGCATCAAATTGCTTTCCCTTCGCAATGATCATGCGTCATCTATTAAACCAGAGTTAAGAAGGTAATGATGAATTAAAGCATAATTGCATGTGGAAGAATGAATGATGAATGATAAGTAATAATAAGAAATGTGAAATGAATAGGAATGAGAAAGCTCTAGTAAGAAATACAAACACGGATTCTCAGGCTTCGCAGCTCATCTATCAAAAGAAGAAGCAAACTCAAATGCTCAACAAACTGGTGTTGTTCTGTCTTCCCTATCCATTCTCAACCTTCACACTACACGTCATGGATTTCCTCGACTGCAAACTCATGTCAAAATCGACACTCACTCCGATTCTTCTCTTCTTCTTCTTTTCTGCTCTTCTCTTCATCAACGTCGTAATTGGCTACTAGACACAGTTATTGTTTATTGATTAAAAAAATTACGTTATAATTTAGAGAGGACGGAGACATAATCATTTGTTGATATAATAAAATGATACAAATGTATGTACGTGTTACAAACATAGATTCAGTAAGTGATCTTATCATGAATTAATTTGATTGGTATGGATGGATTAGTTTAATCATTAATTAATGAAATGAATATATTCAGGTATATGGCCAGAAGCAGTAAGTTTTTCAGACAAGGGAATGGATTCAATTCCATCCAGTTGGAAAGGCAGTTGCATGAAATCAATTGATTTTAACTCATCAACTGTAACAGGGTAAATAGAAATACAAGCACCAGGGTTGTATTATTTGTGTTGTGGGGTCCATAGATTAACAGCTGGCATAAATGTAATTTAATTTTGAATAGGAAGTTAATAGGAGCAAGGTATTACCCAAACCCTGACCAGAAAGATGACCCGGACAACACCCAAGGATACATATGGACATGGACCCAACGGCGTCGACGGCGGCAGTAGCGTTGTCAGTGAGCATCTTTACTACGTATCGGGAAGTACAGCAAAAGGTGGGTTCCCCTGAATCGAGATGGCGTATACAAAGTGTGCTCTTAAAAGACAATGTGTTCTGGTCGTCCATCCTTGCGGGGTTCGACGATGCGATTGCCGATGGAGTTAATGTGCTTTCGCTGTCGCTTGGCGCGTCACCGGATTTTCGACCCGATTGGCACCGACCCGGTTGCAATCGGAGCGTTTCATGCTGTGAAGCGGGCATTCTCGTGGTTTGCTCCGCATGGGAATTACCGACACAGATCCCGAAACTGTTGTTAACGATGCTCCTTGATTTTTACCGTTTGTAGCCACTAACCTCGATCGCTTTCAATCCAATGTCGTATTGGGTATAACAAATATTAAGGTACCATTTCTTTTATACTTTGCTATATTCCATTTACTTTTTATTCTTTTTTTTTTTTTAATTGGTTTAGGGTAAAAAAAGTTGGTGTACATAAAAAATTGGTTCTAGGGTAAAGTAGTTTGGGAGAAGAACATGAAGATTGAAGACCCTATAATAAAAATTACAACTAGTGGAATATTATCATTTCATAAAAACTAATGTTCAGTAAAGTATTTAGATGATTTTATGATTTTGATATATTTATTAAGTATATTATATATCTATTATTAACAATAATTTAAAAAAAAGTAGATTTTCAGTAATCAATCCAACATGTTTAATCCAATTCAATTATTACCAACTCAATCAATTTATCTACTAGTTTGATTTCAATTTGACAAACTCAACTGAACCCACGTCAACTTCTATAACACTTATTACTTCACCATACATTAGTATAGAAAAAGAAAGGCAATAATATCCCTTGCTTTTTCTAGACGAGTTGGATATAGTATAGGTACTAGGGTTTATATTAAGCAACATTTACTATACTTTTTATTATCTAACAAATAATTTTGGAATAATAAACTGTTTTATCCAACTTTTTTTTACTTTTTCAAAAAGTATTCTCTTCTTATGTTATTCATTAGATTTTTTAGAAAACTATTTCATTTTAAAAATTAATCAACACATAAATATTATTGGTTTTTATATGTAGAATATGTGTGTATGTTATCAAACTATTTTTAAAATTGTACATGAATTGTGTTTGCTATCTGTGAGCTCATGCTATAATGTTATACTTTAGGGTGAAGCCATAAAATTATCCCTCTTTCAAAATCCCCGATTAATTCTTTAGTACATGGTGAGTCTGCCAAAGCAATTAGCGCCAGTTTAGATGATCAAGTACGTACACAAAATCTATCTGGTAATGAATAAATTTATTGTGGCTATTTTCATTTTCACCTTTATAAAATTGTTTTTGAAAGTGTACTTTTTAAACTGTATAAATTATTAAATTTACTTTGTTTACATGGTTAATATAAAAAATATTTACACTCTCAGCGAAGCAACTATAACTGTTAGATCATTAGAGATATTAACTTTGACAGTGTAAATTTTAACTGTTAGACTCATTAGAGATATTTAACTGACGGTGTACATTTTGTTTTACAAAAATATATGACAGCAATCTCTAAATTAATTAAAAATGTACTTTTAAACAATATAAAATAAATTTTATTTTCCGAATGTTACATCCAACTCAGGTTAGAATTTTTTTTCCAAACTTGTTAGGCATAAAGAGAAGCCTAGCACCCCAAGATTTTGAAGTTATGAAAAAAATATATAATTGTGAAATGCAGGAAGTGTCACCCAATTCATTAGATGAGAAAAAGTGAAAGGAAGATGTCTTATGCGATGGCATAGATAATGTCTTATTGACTGGTTTTAAAGTTCAACTGGTGAAGATGCGGTGGAATAGGTCTGTTCATGTTACTACCAAGATCTCACAATGCCACAAATTCTGTTGCTTCCCAGCAACTGACGTAAATCCAAAGATGCTGCCACACTCCTCAATATGTCAATTCAACAAAGTAAGTAATGCAGTATTTTTATTATTATAATGCATAAACATAACATGTTATGATATCTTATTATAAAGTTAATTGTAGAAACTAATTTTATAATAAGATTACATTACAATTGAAACAGAAATTATACACACTATAGAGAATGCAGAATTAAACACATTCAGACTAGTCAATATGAGTTACCTACCCAAGAATTATAGAGGCTGTTGCAAGGAAATTCTTATCTATGAAAGAGTTTTGGTCTTTCCCTCCTCCCAAACCACTCAATAACTTTCCTCTTCTGCTTTTAATGGAATTATTGATGTTGGAACTCATACAATATCGTATTTTTCCATGGACAAAGAGTAAAAAAATAAAATTGCAAAGTTGTTAATTTAAGTAGACTAAACATAATTTAACCTATTATAAATCATGTATGTCTAACGACAAAAAACTCGTAAAACAAGCTCACTATTTTTAAGTAACTAATGCTTTTCTTAGAATTTGCTTTTTACATATAATAATCTCAGGAATCCAGTGCAACAATTCTACCAACAGTTACATCATTAATTATAAGCCTGCGCCCGTGGTGTAGCCTTTCATCCAAGGGCCTTCAGCGCTTTCAAAGAATATTCTCAAAGTAAGATATATTATATATGTGTATATATATATATAGAGAGAGAGAGAGGGGATTATAAATCATGTGACTATATCATATCAATGTTTGCTCAGGAACTTACAGGATCAGTTTCTTTGTTGTGTAGCCTGATATTTGCAGCACCAGGAGTTGACATTCTTGCAGCATGGATTGGCAATGACTCATCAAGGGTT
>PGWS01016987.1:0-16415 GCA_002896235.1 Cicer reticulatum
GTTGTATAGTTTTCATCTGACTGCTGATGTCTTTTAAACTCTTCAAATCAGGTTGCTTAAACTTTAAAAGTAAAGTTTTTCTTTTTTCTGATCCCATTGTCCACTTAAATAACACGTGACTACAGTTTGTATGATTCCCCAAAAATCCTGAAAATTTATGCAAAATGCTATTATGTTTTATTTTTCCTTAGAAAGAGAGAAAAAAAAAAATGTCATGACATATGAATGAAACTAATATATATTTATAATGTCTTGAATATATGAGATAATTTTTTTGGTTTTAATAGATATTCTTTCAATGAAAGGATCTATTGGCTTATGTAGTGAAACTCTCACAAGGGAGGCTCTATGGTTCTAAACACGGTTCCTAGAGCCAATAATCCTATTTTAGAATATTGTCAACAACAATAGGTAAACTATTTGAAGTGACAATAACCTCAATAGGATCAAACTCTAGGTGAGATCTTCATGCTAACCAAACAGGATGTACATCCAGAAGGCTACCACTACGCGATCTCGAAACTAAACTTAAGTTTTGTTCAAACCCGGGTATAAGGTTCCACTCATAAGTGTGTGTTTTTAGTAAAAGTGTATGTGCTAAATAAGCATAATTCAATAACTCCATAATATTAACAAAATATATATACATATACTAAATAAATAAATAACATAAAATAAAAAATAATCTACTAGCCTAAAAGAATATTATAATGTCAACTAATACTTATTAAGAAATAAAAACACATAAATAAAATGAAAATGAAAAACAAACAAATATAGAAAAAAGTTAAAAAATTATGCACAATTAATTTTTAGGCTTGACTCTCGAAATATCCCCAGTGGAGTCGCCAGCTGTCGCAGCCTAATTTCAGTTTCCTCGAATCATGGAGTCGCACCAAAATTTATTTAAAATAGGACATATTGGAAAACCCTTAAAAATGTAAAAATAGTCTTTGAAACCAGATTTTGAGGTTCCGGGAGTCGATATGCGTAGGGAAGGTATTAGCACCCTACGACATCCGTTAAAATACGGTTACCTTAATTAATTGTTGCAAATTATATCAACTTAAATATATATTTTTCTTTATTATAAAATGAATATAATTGCTTTTTATAATGTGATTTTTGAGATAAAGTGTGTTAAAAAAGAGTGGAAAAAAAGAAAGTTTTTATTATGTGCTTGACCAAGAGTGTGACTTGCTCCTACGTATCTCCGGTGCGATGGAGAAATCAAAGCTACGTAGTTCTGGTAAAAAAGTGAATGCGTTGATTGCTTTTAAGATAAATTGTATTTGTTACTTAAAAAATATATTTGACGAACATAAAAACTGTTGGATTTGAATATTTATCTTAATATGAATTTTAAGACGATCGGAATTGTAAAACTCGTGTCTCAAATCCAAGGAGTAAAAAGATGTCACATCTAATTAATCCTCTTAAGAATATTTATTTTTTATTTTAAAATGAATTCAAAAACAACAATAGGTTAATTTGTATCTTAACAACTTTCAAAAATTAATAGTAATAATGTGATATAATAATAATAATAAATTTTTAAAAGGATAAGTTTAGAGTTATTCAAAATATATAATTGTATATGTACTCCGAGATTAAAAGATTTAATTAACTTAAATATAGTTTTTATGGATTTATTTGTTTATGAATTATGTTTATTTAAATCATTTGTGATATGAGATTAGAACCAATCATAATTGTCACAATTTTGTGTTCTAATAACTCAAAGATTAAAAGAGATGTCACATCTAATTAACACTTACAATATTCGTTATAGTTTTATCTTTTACCCTTTTAAAATATAATAATATTTAATTGATGTTAAAAATTAAAATAAATTTAATAAAATCTACGAAATACAGTCTCATAATAAAACACACCTAAAAATAAATAACGGTTTAAAAAAATATAGACCTTGTATTGTATTTATTAATAAATTATAAATAAAAATACCAGATTAATAAAATAAAAAACTATACAATTGTGAACTCTTCAATACTTTTTAGTGAATCAATGAGAAAGCATAACTCATTTATATTAATAGCATATTAATATGATTTATAAGTGAAATGAATTTATGTTTATTACTAATAGTCATCTATTATAAATCCAAATTAATTATTTAAATGACCATCATTATTAAATTAAATAATTATTATTATTTAAGTTAAATGAAATAATAATAGTAATTTACAGCATTACATACACACATGTTAACTTGATATTGCCTCAGTGATTAATTAGAGAAAAAGAAAGTATGGATGGCAGGTTGCTAGTGTCATTTCTTATGCGAATACCAACACACTATAATAGGTTAACAGTAGGATACAATACTGAGCCAGTAGTGATAAATGGGAATACTTCACAAAATAATAATAAATAAAACCCAAAGAAATCATCATAGCCTTATAAGCCAAACCAGAGAAAAAATAAAAATAAGAAATCAAACAAAACACCCAATGTCAAATAAAACAAAGTATACAACAAATCAAGCTCTTCTTCCAAATCTTAGTTATTAACATAGTGATGTTTATATCTTCCAAATAACATAAAGCACAACAAACTTAAAGAGAGTAAAAAAAAAATACTTGCCTTTCTAAATATCGGCCACAGTGAAGATGGAGGCTACGGCGGCGCGACTGAACTGAAAGGTAGTAACGATCCTCTTATCTATCTTATCTTTTAATAGATTTTTGTGGGTTGTGTTGTTAAAATGAGTTTGAGTTTTGGTTATGGTTATGAGTTGGTTTGAAGAAGGATTGTGGTGGACTTTTTCCAAAACGTTTCTTTATCTTCTCTGTTTTGGTTTTTTACAACATTTTCTCTCTTTTTTCTTGATTTATTTCAGAAGCAAAGAAAATAAATCTTCTATTTTCGAAATCTCACCTCCTCCCTTCAAATGAATTTTTATCTTCTTCTTATGTGACCTGTTGTATCCATAAAATAAAACAAAGTTCTGAGTTTTATTTATTTGACACCACATGTCCATAAAATTAAAGAAAGTTATGGAGTATCATTGTTTTGCAGCAAGATGTCCATAAAATAAAAGAAAGTTATGCAATTATGTGATTGAGTGGTAGGAATGGTGAGATATAATTGGGACATTAACAATGATTTTGTGATTGAGTGTAGGAATGGTGAATATATAATTGGGATAAAAAAAAATATTAAAATTCAAAGATTAAATTAAAAATAAAGGAACGATACTGATTATGTTTTTTTGTTTTGTTTTTATTATTATGAAAATAATTTTTAATTATTGGGACAAATTGAGGTACTACATATGGATTCTTGATTCGAGAGCATCTCATCATATGACATACGATGATAAATCTTTTGTGTTGTGAAACCTGTCTCGTATGTGTCGGTTATACTCTGATGCACTCTATATGCCACTAGCAGACGTTGGTTCTGTCTCCACACATAAATGTCTCTCTGATGTTGTTTGTTATGACAGTATTAAGAAATAATTTTGGTTTGGTTCGCATGTTTCAATTGTTGTGGTTCTTTGCTGATTTGGTTGGTAATTTAATTGTTCGTCTCTCCTATCTCTTTGGTGCTTTCTTTTGTGTGTCGCTCTCTCTGTTGCTTCTTTTGTTTTGATTGTTCCTCTCTCTAGTGATTTGCTTTGTTGCTTCTCTCCATATGATTGTTCTATTTTGTTTGCTCTTCTTTTCATGTGGTTCATTCTATTTGGTTGCTTTCTCTTTGTTTTATTTGGTTTGGTGTAGTTTGTTTGGTTTTGATATGATTTTAAGTTTTTTTGGTTCTATTGTTGGTTGTTTTGATTTGGTTTCGTGGTGCTACTTCTTGTTGTTCTTATCTGTTGATTTGATATTGGTGTTTGAGCTTAGTTTGGAGGGTTGTTTTCATATTAGGAAATTTAGTGGAGATGTTAGTTAGTAGTTATTGGGCTTTTATATATATATTAAGGTTGTTTTGATATGTGTTGTTGCTCTTTTTAAATCGCTCCCTTTTCAGTTTGATTTTTGTTGGCTTGGTTCTCTCTTGATTGTGATTATTGATATGATTTGTTGTTGGTTTGGTTTCTCTCTTTAGTTGTGATTGTTTGGTATAGCTAATGATCATCTCTTTGGCTCTGCTTCTTCTTTCGTGCTTCTCTCTTTGTTGGTTGCTTCTCTTTGATTGTTGCTTCTTCAATGGTGACATCCCTCTTGTCCCCCGTCTGTCCAAACCACCTCCTGCGATTGTTGTCCTCCTTCGTTACCCCTCTCGTAAACTTTGTCTGAGCTCTCTTCCTATAAGAGATTGTTCTGATCCTCTTTGGCAGCAGAAGCGAAGAACATCTGCCTTGCACAAAACCAATACTTGGGAATTAGTACATCTTCTCCTGAAAACGTGTTATTGAGTCTCGTTGGTATACAAGACCAAAACTAGTCCTAATGGTCAGTGGTGCTACCAAAGCACGTCTTGTTGTAAGAGTTCTCTCCAACCATGGTATGAATCATGATACAAACTTTTGCTCTTGTAGCCAAGATGACCAGTATTCGTACTTATTCTTCTTTACAGATGTTGATTTGTTCACACAAATGCATTCCATTAAACGTTTTCGTTTTTTAGTTGACAAACTTTCGATGCTCTATGTTAATGCATTATGAGTTTGATGGAAGATGTTAGATAATGTTATTATATATTTAGTAAGGGTTAGAATTTCTATTCTTTTATATAGATACTCATTGTTCCTATTAATTTAAGTTTGGTTCATCTATGTTATGAGAATCCTAGAGTGATGTCTCTCTTCTTCCTCTTTTCATTGTTTACCATATATTTATTATATTGGTTAAATATATATATTATTGTGTGCAAATTTCTTATTTATATCTTAATACCGTAAATCATATAATTGTTGCTGACACAGAAAGCACCAACTTAATTATTTATTAACTTAAAATAGATCCATCGCTTCTATATATATATATATGTGTGTTATAGAGGTCCAGCATGCTCATCAGAAACTATTGAACACAAGAGTGCATTAGAGAACATTAATTGATGAAGATGAAAGGAAAATCCAATTTTATTATAGTAGTTATTATATTTTGTTTGTTTAATATGTGTTGGAGAATCAAGAAATCATCAGGTGATATAAGTGAACAGAGAATGAGAATAAGTATTATATTGTGTATATGGAGCAGCTGATGCATCAAATGCTTCCCTCGCATGATCATGCCATCTATCTAACAGAGTGTAGAAGTAATGATGAATTAAAGCATTAATTGCATGTGGAATGAATGAATGAATGAATGATAATAAGTAATAATAATGAAATGTGAAATGAATAGGATGAGAAAGTCTATAAGAAACTACAAACACGGATTCTCAGGCTTCGCAGCTCATCTATCAAAAGAAGAAGCAAACTCAATTGCTCACACCCTGGTGTGTTCGTCTTCCTGATCCCATTCTCAACCTTCACAAACTACACGGTTCATGGGATTTCCTCGACTGCAAACTCATGTCAAATCGACACTCACTCCGATTCTTCTCTTCTTCTTCTTCTCGCTTCTTCTTCTTCATCCAACGCGTAGATGGCTTACTAGACACAGGTTATGTTATTGATTAAAAAAATTTACGTTGATAATTTGAGAGAGGAGGAGACATAATCATTTGTTGATATAAAAAAAATGATACAAATGTATGTACGTGTTACATAACATAGATTCGAAGTGATCCTTCATGAATTAATTGATTTGGTAGTGGATGGATTAGTTTAATCATTAAATAATGAATGAATATATTCAGGTATATGCCAGAAGCAGTAAGTTTCAGACAAGGGAATGGATTCAATTCCATCCAGTTGGAAAGGCAGTTGCATGAAATCAATTGATTTTAACTCATCCAACTGTAACAGGTAAATAGAAAATACAAGCACCGGTGTTTATTATTTGTGTGTGGGTCCCATTAGATTAACAGCTGCATAAATGTATTTAATTTTGAATAGGAAGTTAATGGAGCAAGGTATTACCCAAACCCTGACCAGAAAGATGGACCGGACAACACGCCAACGGATACATATGGACATGGGACCCACACGGCGTCGCGCGGCAGGTAGCGTTGTCAGTGAGCATTTACTACGGTATCGGGAAGGTAACAGCAAAAGGGGTGGTCCCCTGAATCGAGATTGGCGGTATACAAGTGTGCTTAACGACATGGTGTTCTGGGTCGTCCATCCTTGCGGGTTCGCGCGATGCGATTGCCGAAGAGTTAATGTGCTTTCGCTGTCGCTTTTGCGCGTCACCGATTTCGACCGATTTGGCAACCGACCCGGTTGCAAATCGGCGTTTCATGCTGTGGAGCGTGCAATTCTCCGTGGTTTGCTCCGTGGGAATTCCGGACCAGATCCCGAAACTGTGTTACGAGCTCCTTGGATTTTACCGTTGGAGAGCCCACTACCCTCGATCGCTTTTTTTCATCCAATGTCGTATTGGGTATAACAACTTATTAAGGTACCATTTTTTTTTATACTTGCTAATTCCATTTACTTTTATTTCTTTTTTTTTTTTTTAATTGGTTGTAGGGTAAAAAGTTGTGTACATAAAAATGGTTCTAGGGTAAAGTAGTTGGGGAGAAGAACATGAAGATTGAAGACCTATATAAATTTACAACTAGCTGTTATATAATCATTTCACTAAAAACTAATGTTTGCAGTAAAAGTTTTTAGGATGAATTTTATGATTTTGATATATTATTAATTGTATTGTATATCTATATTAACAAGTAAATTTAAAAAAAAAGTAGATATTCAGTATTTCAATCCAACATGGTTTAATCCAATTCAATTTATTACCAAACTCAATTCAATGTTATCTACATAGTTTGAATTTCAATTTTGATCAAACTCAACTGAACCCACGTCAACTTCTATAACACTTATTTACTTCACCATACATTAGTATAGAAAAAGAAAAGGCAATAATATTCCCTTGCTTTTTCTAGACGAGTTGGATATAGTATAGGTACTAGGGTTTATATTAAAAACATTTACTATACTTTTTATTATCTACAAATAATTTTGGAATAATAAACTGTTTTAATCCAACTTTTTTTTACTTTTTTCAAAAAGTATTCTCGTTTCTTATGTATTCATTAGATTTTTTAGAAAAACTATTTCATTTTAAAAATTTAATCAACACATAAATATTTATTGGGTTTTTATATGTAGAATATGTGTGTATGGTTATCAAACTATTGTTTAAAATTGTACATGAATTGTGTTTGCTATCTGTGCTCATGCTTAATAATTGTTATACTTTAGGGTGAAGCCATAAATTTATCCCCTCTTTCAAAATCCCCCGATTATTCTTTAGTACATGGTGAGTCTGCAAAGCAATTAGCGCCAGTTTAGATGATGCAAGTAGTACACAAATCTATCTGGTAATGAATAAACTTATTGTGGCTATTTTCATTTCCACCTTTATAAAATTGTTTTGAGAAAGTGTACTTTTAAACTGTATAAATTATTAAATTTATTGTTTACATGGTTGAATATAAAAAATATTTACACTCTCAGCGAAGCGAACTATAACTGTTAGATCATTTAAGATAGTTAACTTGACAGTGTAAATTTTTAACTGTAGATCATTAGAGATATTTAACTTTGACGGTGTAATTTGTTTTACATTAAAAATATATGACAGTCAATCTCTAAATATTTAAAAATGATACTTTTAAACAATATAAAATTAAATTTTATTTTCGATGTTAACATCCAACTCAGGTTAGAAATTTTTTTCCCAAACTTGTTGAGGCATAAAGAGAAGCCTAGCACCCCAAGATTTTGAAGTTATGAAAAAAATATATAATTTGTGAATGCAGGAAGTGTCACCAAATTCATTAGATGAGAAAAAAGTGAAAAGGAAAAGATTGTCTTATGCGATGCATAGATGCTGTTATTTTGACTGGTTTAAAGTCAACTGGTGAAAGATGCGGTGGAATAGGTCTTGTTCATGTTACTAACCAAAGATCTCACAATGGCCACAAATTCTGTTGACTTCCAGCAACTGACGTAAATCCCAAAGATGCTGCCACACTCATCCAATATGTCAATTCCAACAAAGTAAGTAATGCAGTATTTTTTTATTATTATAATGCATAAACATAACATTGTTATATCTATTATTAAAGTTTATGTAGAAACTAACGTTTTATAATAAGAATACCATGGACAAATTGAAACAGAATTATACACACTATAGGAATGCAGAATTAACACATTCAGACTAGTCAATATGAGTTACCTACCAAGAATGATAGAGGCTGTTGCAAGAAATTCTTATCTATGAAAGAGTTTGGTCTTTCCCTCTCAAACCACTCAATACTTTCCTCTCTGCTTTATAATGGAATATTGATGTTGGAGACTCATTACGAATATCGTATTTTTCCAGGACAAAGAGTAAAAAATAAAAATTGCAAAGTTGTTATATTTAAGTAGACTAACATATATTTAACCTATTATAAATCATGTATGTCTAAACGACAAAATAACTCGGTAAACAAGTCACTATTTTTTAAAGTAACTAATGCTTTTCTTAGATGCTTTACATTATAATAATCTGCAGGAATCCAGTGGGCAAAATTCTTACAACAGTTACAGTCATTAATTATAGCCTGCGCCCGTGTGGTCAGCCTTTTCATCCAGAGGGCCTTCAGCGCTTTCAAAGAATATTCTCAAAGTAAGGATATATAATATATGTGTATATATATATATAGAGAGAGAGAGAGGGGATTATAAATCATGTGACTATATCATCAATGTTGCTCAGAACTGTTAACAGGATCAGTTTCTTTGTGGTGTAGCCTGATATTGCAGCAACAGGAGTTGGACATTCTTGCAGCATGATTGGCAATGACTCATCAAGGTGTTCAAAAGGGAAAAGCCCTCACCATATTACATTGCCCTCAGGGACTTCTATGTCATGCCACATGTTTTCAGGCCTTGCAGGCAGCATCAAAGCTCAAGAACCTACTTGGAGTCCCTCTGCAATCAGATCAGCAACATGACCTTGGTTCAGGCCTTTTCATTTTTATACAATGAATCATCAATTTAGTCTCCAAATATTTTAGTTTTGAATACTAAAATGATTTCTAAATAAAAAATTATTGGTCGTTTTTAAGTCAATGATTTATCTCTAATATTGACACACTTACAAAGACTAATGCGATCAAGAGATTTTAAATTTTATAGATCATTTAGAAATCAAATTGTCTACTATTACAATTTCACATATTAATTTGACTATTCACGTAATTGTATATTGGATTAGATAATGATATCTATCTAGCACTCATTAAACTCTAATTTTAAATGCAGCAAATCAAATTAACAATTGAATCTCCGATTACAACTGATTCAGAGTTTTCCAGTAGCCACCGTTTTGACTATGGAGCAGGGAAATAACAACACTGAACCATTCAACCAGGCTGTTTATTGAACCACTACCGTTGACTACTTGAACTACTTTGTGTTACCTTGGATTCATATAACCACAATAAGGTTATCTCCAAACTGTCCCAGATAGTTTCAGTTGCCCCAAGGATTCAACTCACTGATCATATTTCCAATATCAACTACCCTTCCATAGCATCTCCAACTTCAATGGGAATAGGAACCGTGAATGTGACTAGAACTGTTACAAACGTTGGTGAAGGAGATGAAACGTCTACTCCCCCTTGTGAACGTCCGAGTGGGTGAATGTCAAGTTGATTCCGAGAAACTCCAATTTTCGAAAACAGCAAAAAACTAAGCTACCAAGTTATTTCTCCTCGACTCAACTTTGAAGAGGAAGATCTGTTTGGATCGTTACTGGAGTATGGTAAACATAGTGTCGAAGTCCTTTTGCTATGAGCTATTACTAATGTTCATAGAGAAAAAACTATGTAGCTAAATTAAAAGAATCATGAATAAATACAAGCTGAGTCTTGTAGATACCTACTCATGTGTAGTTAATGTTATTTACCCTTTTTAAAATTTTATGTTATTTCTACTTACACGTTAAATTTGTTCTAAACTACATTACATATGAGTGTAAGTTGATGTGAGTTCATATTTTGTAAGTCAGATATAATTTTAGCCAACTACTTTTGGTGTGAATATCTCAAACCTTGTTTGCATAAATATTTTGTTGCAAATATTCTAGGCTAGGATAACAGTATGAACAACTTTTGGATAAACATCACGTTGCCCCAAAGTTAATATACCAAATCAATCATACATCATAGCATGCGAATGAAACTTAATAATGAGAGACCAAACATCATGATCAAACAGCCAAAAAATGAAATCAACCAAACAAAAAAACAGAAAAATGAAAACAAATATGTATTGGATCAAGCAGTTCTTAATGACAAAAATGATTAGTTGTATATATACCTTGAGGCAAGTAATTAGAATGCTGAACAAACTGAAGTACACAGTGCATGTTTGGATTCCTCTCAGAACCCAAAATCTTTGGTTTGAGGCTTTCCAAAAGAAAATCAACACAGGCTAATATATAAATAGCAGAGAAAATCATCCACAAGGACCAATTCAGACCGAGCCATTAACGCGGCATTTGGGGATTCTCCATCCGTTGCGTATGCAAGACCTGGCTTCAAGCAAAATTTATCACCCATGTTAAATTTTACATAGGATTCAGCCCTGAAAATGATCTGCAGTCGCGAATCTCCAACTATCGCCAAGACTCTTCCCCAACCAAATGAATCTGTTCAGAAACATCAGACATGTTACAGCTCATTGTACAGATTTGGATTACTGTGTTCATCTCAACCCAACCTCCAAGTTTTGTAAAAGCCATCGAGTTTCAGACTCCAACACTATAGCAGTAGACAGCGCGACCTGTGTCCTTCTCCTATGAATGCTGATGTTTCAGGTTCTGTCTCAGACATTCCTGTGATCAGACAGACTATTGGAATTGTAAAAGCTCCGAATTTTCTAAGCTGCTTTGATAACCAAAGGCAGTGTGGGAACACCAAGACGATAGCTTGTTTTCCTCTTCGAAATTGACACACAAGTTGTCCGAAGTGCTGTATCTATTCTCCATTGTATTTGAACCAAGAAGGCATTCCCAGTCCAGCTACAAATTGAGCCAATGAAGCAATCAAAACATGACCTTTCTCACAGCTACGCCGATAGCAACTACCGTAAGTAGATTCGAAGGGGCGGTCCAAAAGAGGAAAAAATCTGTGAGGCCTTCCTGGCTAAATGGACACAACACCATATCAATATTTCAAAGGCCTAATTAGCAAAAGGAAAACAACACAGTAGCATTATAAATGACATATTTGTCTACTAGTTTCCTACCCTAAGCGCGACGGATGTGTCAACATGACAACATATACAGAAATAAATAATATATCTAAGCTGATTTTAATTTTAATAGGATAATATTTTAAGGTTTCAACCTTTTTTTACGCAAAGTTTTTGAACCTAATGCTCCATTTATAGTTAAGAAAGTCATGAATACAGATACAATGCACGAAAATGGAGGTAAGCTCAACAATTGCTACTTGATACTTGATCTGCATGTGCCTCGACAACAGTAATGTTCCTATCCAAGAACACATATTTAGCAAATTTATGAAGGCTATGTTCATGTGATTTTAACAACTAGCATGCTGTTCCAATGCTTTCCAATACCTTTTACCCCATTATGACAGATAACAACGGATTACAGAACACGTGATTTTGTACTCACAACTCTTCTAAAGTTTTCATTCTGATGTCAATTTGGTGCCCTATGTTTTTGTACTCTTGAGTCTCCTAAGTTCTCCTACCAGAATCTTTTATATCAGAATACCGAATACCAAACTAAATGCAGTTGCAACTAGCAACATATTGTAACGGTGGACATAGTTAAATTCATCAGAGAAGCAAACACAACTAAATAGTACCTGATCAAAAGAATTTGAACCAACTGCAACATCTCTACATTGGGCTCCAACTGGAACAGCCATCAGAGATAACCAATCATTGACATTTACTGTATAACTGAGTTTTGCTAAAGAAAGTGGCATTTCAAGGACATCAAAACTAGGATGTTCCTTTCCTTTTGGAGTGGCCACAAACTCTGCAGCAAGAGCACTCTCCTTACCGATACTGGTTTCGAAAGCAATCCTTGAATCAATGCCTGTTTTTATTCCAGACCTGTTTATGATATCTAAGTTTGGCTGATTAAAGTCACCCATGATCAATAAAGCCCCCATGAAATCCATCTGTCCCCTTACGTGGGTGATGGTTTCCTGAAAAGGACCTCCTTTGGATGATTTATAGAAGGAAAGCATCCTCTCGACCTTTTCTTGTCGGTCTCTGAGCTTCATTAGATCTGAGAAAGCTTCTCTTTGTAAACGTTTAAGGATTTCAATCTGAAATTATGATTGCAAAAACAGATGTCAAAACCACATCACAGAGAAGCACCAAAGAACCGTGTATCCTTTGTGTATCCTTTGACGCACGCGCACATACATGTACATACTTGGTAATGGATAATGTAATCATTGGAATGAAAAACAATTTGTAACTTTTGCACAAACATTAAATTGAAAAGGAATGTTTACTTTTTCGCTCTATTTCACTCTTTTCTCTCTCCAATATTTCTGTTTTTTTCTCTCTTCTCACTCATTCATTCATGCTATTAAATAAATATTAAATTACTTCCATTTTAAATAGCACATCTCTTTGAAAAATCTAGATGTTTTTGCTTTTTAATAGGTGTACATTAATCAATTGCAACTTTCATTTCTTTAAGAAGTATTCGCCCTAGCAACACTTCCTCACATACAGACAGATGTGCTTAATTTCAAACTTTTGGTGAGAAACTGATAATAGGAACCAATTGAAATTTCAATCATACTTACACTTATCTTTCAGAACACCCTATCTCAAACACACCATTAAACTTATCATTTTCAGACACATGTTTTTTAAACTCTAACCCACCATCCAAATAATCTATGGTCTAATTCTAAATTCTAATTTAATACTGATACGCCGTCTACCAAATTACGATGATAAAAATATCTCCATTCTACATAATTCTATTAACTCGTCTCTTCTACATCCAACAATTTCTCAACCCCAATTCATATATGATAATTTTTTTCCAAAATAAATTTATGATTAAACTAAAGAAACATAAAGAGAGAGAGAGTACCGGATGCGGCGACGGAAAATGGCGTCAAAGAAAGTGCTGGCCGGATTTAGCAAAAGCTTTAAATTGGTCGCCAACAGAGTCCATTATTACTCCACTGAACTAACAAAAGCTCACTGTATAAGCTATCATGCGCACGGTGCAAAACCTCTTTGTTTTGTCTTCGTTAAAGACGAAGAGAGAATTTCATTCGCCAAATAAAAAGGACAAGCGCAGTTCAACTGTACGGTGTATGTTGCGGTTCGGTTCTGTTCTGTTCTGTTTTCGGTGGTCGGTTCTTTTTGACGGTTTTGTTTAACGGTTTAACAATCCAAAGGGTTTGTTTTCTTGTAAGTTTTTGGGCTTTGACCCATTGGTTAGATAAGCCCATTTTAGTATCACCATTTTATGGGGATATTTCCCTAGTGTATTCTCAAAAATTCTCAAAATTTATCTGTTTTGTCAGTTTTAATTTTTTATAAATTAACTAATTCAATCATAATTTATTTTAATTTCTCAATTTAATATGTAAATATTTATGAAATTTTTCATAATTTTTACACTTGAATTTAATTTAAAGGTATAAAAAACTTTTTAAATTTTAGTTTACGATTTTAGATTGACTAATTTAAAAGTGTAAATCTGAAAATTAAAAAATTAGTATTTATGTTCATAACTTAACTCCGAACAATCTCTTCTTGATTAGTCAATCCTAAGAGGATTAAAATATGATAAAATAAAAGAATTAGAAACTAGATATTTTTTAAAACATAATAGGATGGAAAAAGAAATTTCTTTTTTATAAGTCCTTTAAGTTTGGAACTATTGAGCTATTGGTCATGACAAACCACTTTTTTCTTCTTTAGATTAGATTATCTCGCCAAATCTTTTTATAGTCAATTCATTATTTAAAAAAAAAAAAAAGGTCTTGTATAAAAAGGGAGGTGGAAAAAGAAATTCTCCCATGTAAAAATACAGTATACTCTTAGAGAAAAAAATTGTATTTTTTCATCAAATATAAATTGTTCAAGTGACTTCAAGAGTAAAAGAATAAGCTCTTTGTAAATTAACCCAAAAACTTCAATTTAGCTGCACATGGACTAAGATCAGACTTAAAACAATATTAGAATTATGGTGATATCACCAACCCTTACTTTTTCTTTAACAAAAGAAATTGTAAAAAGTTTTCAAGCATTTAACTCAAGGGAGTGAGATTTAAAGAAATGCTAAAAATATAAGGCATGTGCTATATAATTCATATATCCTCAAATTTACATAAAGTAAATGATCTCAACAACTTATTTATTTATGTGCACTATTAGAAAAGTTATATATTTTAATTGTGGGAGACGGATTAATGAACTTGAATTTGGAGTTCTTTCAAAAGAATTTGTGTAAAGTTTTGTTGAGGAGATCACAACAGAATTGATACGTTTTCTCCTGTGGGATGAAATGCATTCCAAACATGTTTAGAATCATCTATGCAAGTTGGTTGCAACTGATTACTAGTGTACCTAGTTCATAGTTCCTGTGCCACAACATCCCTTGTCAACATTCAAAACCATAAATAAATGAAAATGATTTATTATAATGTAAGATCATTTACGGTAAATGTGTTAAATACAAATAAGTATAGTATTGTTACTATTTGATAGGATTTTCAATGATATGAAGGCAAAGGTTTTAAATATCAACATAAACCACATTGGCTTTGAGGCAAATTTGATTTAGGTGGTCAATTTCTGTAGATAGTTTATGTAAACACTGTGATGCTGAGTTATTTCTTGTGAACACTTCTCTCCTCACTCCAAATAGCGTTCGCTCAAATGGCAACGCATCCAGTGGAGCGCATCAAACACCCCTATTCTCCTTGCCCCCAATCCATTATGTCCTTGGTATGTTCAACAAAGGACGATCAAAATTCATTGAAAGAATAGCTAATGTGGTTACGATAATTAAGATATAAAGGGAAAGTGAGATTGAGATTACCTAAGAAGTGGAGGCAAAGTGCACCACAATATCAGTGTAAAGAGCAATATCATATTGGACTTGCCTAATTCTAGTTGCAAAATAAGAATGCCAATGTCGTTGTTACTGCTACTACAATACTAAACTTTTGGACAAGATAATTTTTGTTCTTTTCTTCTCCAAATTCCTTTTAGCTTTTCTATGATTCCTTGAATTGCTTCAGTTGATCAGATAATGGTATCAATGACTGCAACCACTAAGCAACTTAGAAGTTTAATATATCGTATCCCCAAATATTAGTGGAAATAATTTAATAGAAAAATATTAAATTTATTTTTTTGTGTGATGAATTTTAATGTCTAAACTATTAAGTGATCATATAGTTTTGCTGGCATATTAATTAATATACGGACTACCTGTAATTGTGGAGTCAAAGGATCATATCAGAGGCACTGATGCAAAACTAACACCTGTTAAGGAGATCGTTTGATTGTAAATCGGAACTCCTATATGATGGTATAAAAATCTTTTATTTCCCATTCTTCCGCTGCATGACCAAAATGAGGATAAATGTGTTGATTTTAGAATTACTCTTTTTTAGAAAAAATAAAGGGAATCAGAAGCAATATCATCACTTTCTTTAAAATAATATTTATCATTCTTTTCTCAATGGAACCCTGCAACCTTTTCGACTTATCACATATTAGAAAAATGTAAGTAACAACAAAGTTAAAGATAAAAAAAAATCTTTAATTTGTTTGTCATTAAATTAAATAATAAAATCAAAGATAAAATTTATATTTTCTCAATTACTTTTTGTTATTAAAGTAACATTTTCTATTATTAAACTTATTTTGCAAGTCCTACACTGGTCTATTAGGCACATAAATAATTAATATAGCTCATTTGATCAAATTTAAAATAGTATATTAATAAATTAGATAAAAATAGTCGAATTAAGTATGTATTTGTTTAAAATAGTTTTTTTTACAAAAACTTAACATATTATTATGCTCTCCATTTTTAAAATGTTTCTTCTATGTAATATTTTGAATGTAGAAAAAAAAAAAAAAAAAACATAACATAGCCTCAATAATGTAAAATAATAATTTTTACCATAGTAAATGTAATGAGATTGTTGGGCTAAGTGTGAGTGATAATTTCCACATTGACTAAGAATTGTCTTAATGTTGGATATATAAGAGTGGGTGACCTATATACTATTGTCTTCAGATTTTGGGTGAAGATGTGATGTAAAGTCTCCTCGTGGATCCTGTAGCATTTGATTTA
>PGWS01016988.1:0-16790 GCA_002896235.1 Cicer reticulatum
TGGTTATGGTTATGAGTTGGTTTGAAGAAGGATTGTGGTGGACTTTTTCCAAAACGTTTCTTTTTTTTCTCTGTTTTGGTTTTTTACAACATTTTCTCTCTTTTTTCTTGATTTATTTCAGAAGCAAAGAAAATAAATCTTCTATTTTCGAAATCTCACCCCCTCCCTTCAAATGAATTTTTATCTTCTTCTTATAGACTAAAATAGTGACCTGTTGTATCCATAAAATAAAACAAAGTTCTGAGTTTTATTTATTTGACACCAACATGTCCATAAAATAAAAGAAAGTTATGGGTTATCATTGTTTTGCAGCAAGATGTCCATAAAATAAAAGAAAGTTATGCAAGTTATGTGATTGAGTGTAGGAATGGTGAAGATATAATTGGGACATTAACAATGATTTTGTGATTGAGTGTAGGAATGGTGAATATATAATTGGGATAAAATAAAAAATTAAAATTCAAAGATTAAAATTAAAAATAAAGGACGAATACTGAATACTGATTATGTTTTTTTGTTTTGTTTTTATTATTATGAAAATAATTTTTAATTATTGGGACAAAATTGAGGTACTACAATATGGATTCTTGATTCGGGAGCATCTCATCATATGACATACGATGATAAATCTTTTGTGTCTGTGAAACCTGTCTCGTATGTGTCGGTTATGACTACTGATGGCACTCATATGCCACTAGCAGACGTTGGTTCTGTCTCCACACATAAATGTCTCTTTCTGATGTTTGTTTGTTATGATCAGTATTAAGAAATTAATTTTGGTTTGGTTCACATGTTTTCAATTGTTGTGGTTCTTTGCTGATTTGGTTGGTAATTTAATTGTTCGTCTCTCCTATCTCTTTGGTTGCTTTCTTTTGTGTTGTCGCTCTCTCTGTTGCTTCTTTTGTTTGATTGTTCCTCTCTCTAGTGATTTGCTTTGTTGCTTCTCTCCATATTGATTGTTCTATTTGTTTGCTCTTCTTTCATGTGGTTCATCTATTTGGTTGCTTTTCTCTTTGTTTAGTTGGTTTGGTGTAGTTTAGTTTGGTTTTGATACTGATTTTAGGTTTTTTTGGTTCATATTTTGGTTGGTTGGTTTTGATTTGGTTTGTGGTGCTATCTTCTTTTGAGTTGTTCCTTATCGTTGATTTGATAATGGTTGATTTGAGCGTTTAGTTGGAGGGGTTGTTTCAAAATATTAGAAAATTTTAGTGGAGATAGTTTAAGTAGAAAATGACGTTATTCGGAGCCTTTTTATAATTATTATTAAGGTCTGTATTTGATATGGTTTGTTGCTCCCTTTTTTTATGAGCTCCTTTTCAAGTTTGGATTTTTTTGTTGGCGAATTGTTCTTCTCTTGATTGTGATTATTGATATGATTTCGTTGTTGGTTTGGTTTCTCAATCTCTTTATTGTGATTGTTTGGTATAAGCTAATCCGCCATCACCATAAAACACCACTCTTTGGCTTGTCTGACTTCTTCTTTCGTTGCTTTCTCTTTGTTGGTTCTTCTCTTTGATTGTTGCTTCTTCATGGTGACATCCTCTTGTCCCCGTCTGTCCAACACTCCTGCGATTGTTGATCCTCCTTCGTTACCCCTACTCGTAAACTTTGTCTGAGCTCTCTTCTATAAAAGAGGATTGGTTCTTGATCCTCTTTGCAGCAGACTATGGCAGAAGAACTATCTGCATTGCACAAAACCAATACTTGGGATTAGTACATCTCCTCCTGAAAAACGTGTTATTGAGTACTTCGTTGGGTAACAAGACCAAATACTAAGTCTAATGGTCAGCGTTGAGTGCTACAAAGCACGTCTTGTTGCTAAGAGTTTTCTCTCAACCACTATTGGTATAATCATGAAACAACTTTTTGGTCTTTAGCCAGATGACCAGTATTCGTACTATTCTTCTTAATACGATTGTTGATTTGTTCACAAAGAATGCATTCCATTAAAACCGTTTTCGTTTTTTAGTTGACAAACTTTCGATGCTCTTATGTTAATGCATTATGAGTTTTGATGGAACGATTCGATAATTGTTATTATAATTAGTAGTAAGGGTATTTTAGACATTTCTATTCTTTTATATATATACTCATTGTAATCCTATTAATTTAAGTTTGGTTCATTCTATGTTATGAAATCCTAGAGTGATTGTCTCTCTTCTTCCTCTTTTCATTGTTACCATATATAATTATTTATATTGTTAATATATATATATATTGTGTGCAAATTTCTTATTTATATCTTAATTACCGTAAATCATATAATTGGTTGCTGACACAAGAAAGCACCAACTTAATTATTATTAACTTAAAATAGATCCATCGCTTCTTATATATATATATATGTGTGTTATAGAGGTACCAAGCATGCTCATCAGAAACTAATTGAACACCAAGAGTTCATTAAGAGAACATAATGATGAAGATGAAAGGAAATCCAATTTTATTGATAGTAGTATTATATTTGTTTTGTTTAATATGTGTTGGAGAATCAAGAAAATCATCAGGTGATATAAGTGAAACAGAGAATGAGAATAAAGTATATATTGTGTATATGGGAGCAGCTGATGCATCAAATGCTTCCCTTCGCAATGATCATGCTCATCTATTAAACAGAGTGTTAAGAAGGTAATGAATGAATTAAAGCATTAATTGCATGTGGAATGAATGAATGAATGAATGATAATAGTAATAATAATTGAAATGTGAAATGAATAGGAATGAGAAAGCTCTAGTAAGAAACTACAAACACGGATTCTCAGGCTTCGCAGCTCATCTATCAAAAGAAGAAGCAAACTCAATTGCTCAACAACCTGGTGTTGTTTCTGTCTTCCCTGATCCCATTCTCAACCTTCACACTACACGTTCATGGGATTTCCTCGACTTGCAAACTCATGTCAAAATCGACACTCACTCCGATTCTTCTTCTTCTTCTTCTTCTTCTGCTTCTTCTTCTTCATCCAACGTCGTAATTGGCTTACTAGACACAGGTTATTGTTTATTGATTAAAAAAATTTACGTTATAATTTAGAGAGGACGGAGACATAATCATTTGTTGATATAAAAAAAATGATAACAATGATGTCAGTAGTTACATAACATGATTCAGAAGTGATCCTTATCATGAATTAAGTTTGATGGTAGTGGATGGATTAGTTTAATCATTTAATTAATGAATGAATAGACTTCAGGTATATGGCCAGAAGCAGAAGTTTCAGACAAGGGAATGGATCAATTCCATCCGTTGGAAAGGCGTTGCATGAAATCAATTGATTAAACTCATCCAACTGTAACAGGTAAATAGAAAATACAAGCACCAGGGTTGGTTATGATTGTGTTGTGGGGTCCATTAGATTAACAGCTGCATAAATGTAATTTTAATTTGAATAGGAAGTTAATAGGAGCAAGGTATTACCCAAACCCTGACCAGAAAGATGACCCGGACAACACCAAGGGATACATATGACATGGGACCCACATCGGCGTCGACGGCGGCAGGTAGCGTTGTCAGTGAGCATCTTTACTACGGTATCGGGGAAGGTACAGCAAAAGGTGGTCCCGCTGAATCGAGATTGGCGGTTATACAAAGTGTGCTTAAAAGACATTGGGTGTTCTGGGCTGTCCATCCCTTGCGGGGTTCGACGAATGCGATGCCGATGGAGTTAATGTGCTTTCGCTGTCGCTATGCGCGTCACCGGATTTTCGACCGATTTGGCAACCGACCCGGTTGCAATCGGAGCGTTCATAGCTGTGGAGCGTGGCATTCTCGTGGTTTGCTCGCTGGAATTCCGGACCAGATCCGAACTGTGTTAACGATGCTCCTTGGATTTTTACCTGTTGGAGCCACTACCCTCGATCGCTTTTTCAATCCAATGTCGTATTGGGTAATAAACAACTTATTAAGGTACCATTTCTGTTTATACTTTGCTATATTCCATTTACTTTTTTATTCTTTTTTTTTTTTCAATTGGTTGAGGGTAAAAAGTTGTGTACATAAAAATTGGTTTCTAGGTAAGTAATTTGGGAGAAGAACTATGAAGATTGAAAGACCTATAATAAAATTTAGCAAACTACTGTTAATATTATCATTCATAAACAACATAATGTTTGCAGTAAAAGTATTTTAGGATGAATTTTATAGATTTTTGATATATTTATTAATTGTATAATTTAATATCTATATTAACACGTTAAATTTTAAAAAAAACGTAGATATTTCAGTATTCACATCCAACATGGTTTAATCATTCAATTTTATTACCAAACCAATTCAATGTTATCTACATAGTTTGAATTCAATTTTGATCAGATCAGCTGAACCCACGTCAACTCTATACACTTATTTACTTCACCATACATTATGTATACAAAAAGTAAAAGAGGCATAATATTCCCTTGCTTTTCTAGACGAGGTGGATATAGTATAGGTACTAGGGTTTATATTAAAAACATTACTATACTTTTTATGATCTACAAATAATTTGGAATAATAAACTGTTTAATCCAACTTTTTACTTTTTTAAAAAGTAATTCTCGTTTCCTTATGTGTATTCATTAGATTGTTTTAGAAAACTATTGTCATTTTAAATTTAATGCAACACATAATATTTATTGGGTTTTAATATTAGAATACGTGTGTATGGTATATCAACTATTGTTTAAAAAATTGTACATGATATGATTGTGTTTGCTATCGTGCTCATGGCTAATAATTGTTATACTTTAGGGAATGAAGCCATAAATTATATCCCCTCTTTCAAAATCCCCCGATTATTCTTTAGTACATGGTGAGTCTGCCAAAGCAATTAGCGCAGTTTAGATGATGCAAGTACGTACACAAAATCTATCTGGTAAGAATAACTATGTGGCATTCATTTCCCTTTTAATAAAAATTGTGTTTGAAAGTGTACTTTTAAACTGTATAATTATTAAATTTAATTTGTTACATGGTTATATAAAGAAGATATTTAACACTCTAGCGAGCGAACTATAACTGTTAGATCATTAAGAGATATTTAACTTTGACAGTGTAATTTTTAACTGTTAGATCATTTAGAGATATTTAACTTTGACGGTGTAAATTTGTTTACATTAAAAATATATGACAGTCAATCTCTAATTATTTAAAAATGTACTTTAAACAAATAAAAACTAAATTTATTTTCCGAATGTTACATCCAACTCAGGTAGAAATTTTTCAAACTTGTTAGGCATAAAGAGAAGCCTAGCACCCCAAGATTTTGAAGTTATGAAAAGAAATATATATTTGTGAAATGCAAGGAAGTGTCACCCAAATTCATTAGATGAGAAAAAAGTGAAAGAACAGATTGTCTTATGCGATGGCATAGATATGTATTTGACTGTTTTAAAGTTCAACTGTGAAAGATGCGGGTGGAATAGGTCTGTCATGTTACTAACCAAGATCTCACAATGGCCACAAACTGTTGACTTCCCAGCAACTGACGTAAAATCCAAAGAGTGCTGCACAACTCTCCAATATGTCAATTCAACAAAGTAAGTAATGCAGTATTTTTATATTATAATGCATAACATAACATGTTATGATATCTATTATAAAGGTTTAATTGTAGAAACTAACTTTATAATAAGATTACAATTACAACTGAAACAGAATTAATACAGCACTATAGAAATTGCAGAATTAACAATTCAGACTAGTCAATATGAGTTACCTACCAAGAATTTATAGAGGCTTGTGCAAGGAAATTCTATCTATGAAAAAGAGTTGTCTTTCCTCCTCCAAACCACTCAATAACTTTTCCTCTTCTGCTTTTAATGGAATAGTTGATGTGGAGACTCATTCATATCGTATTTTCCCATGGACAAAGAGAAAATAAATTGCAAAGTGTTTATATTTAAGTACCTAAACATATATTAACCTATTATAAATCATGTATCGTCTAACGAAAAAATTAACTCGGTAAACGAGCTCACTATTTTTAATACTAATGCTTTTCTTAGAATTTGGCTTTTACATATAATAATCTGCAGGATCCAGTGGCAACAATTTCTACCAACAGTTACAGTCATTAATTATAAGCCTGCGCCCGTGGTGGTAGCCTTTTCATCCAGAGGGCCTTCAGCGCTTTCAAAGAATATTCTCAAAGTAAGGATATATATATATATGTGTATATATATATATAGAGAGAGAGAGAGGGGATTATAAATCATGTGACTATATCATATCATGTTTGCTCAGAACTTAACAGGATCAGTTTCTTTGTGTGTAGCCTGATATTGCAAGCACCAGGAGTTGACATTCTTGCAGCATGGATTGGCAATGACTCATCAAGGGTTCCAAAAGGGAAAAGCCTCACCATATTACATTGCCCTCAGGGACTTCTATGTCATGCCACATGTTTCAGGCCTTGCAGGCAGCATCAAAGCTCAGAACCCTACTTGGAGTCCTCTGCAATCAGATCAGCAATTCATAAGACCTCTGGTCAGGCTTTCATTTTTATACAAATGAATCATCAATTTAGTCTCCAAATATTTTAGTTTGAATACTAAATGATTTCTAAAATAAAAAATTATTGGTCGTTTTAAGTCAATTTGATTTAGTCTCTAAATATTGACACACTTACAAAGACTAATGCGATCAAAGATTTTTTAAAATTTATAGATCATTTTAGAAATCAAATTGTCTAACTATTACAATTTCACATATTAAATTTGACTATTCACGTAATGTAATATTGGATTAGATAATGATATCTATCTAGCAACTCATAAACTCCTATTTTTTTAAATGCAGCAAATCAAATTAACAATATGAATGCTCCGATTACAACTGATTCAGAGTCAGTAGCCACGTCTTATGACTATGGAGCAGGGGAAATAACAACATCTGAACCATTTCAACCAGGGCTAGTTTATGAAACCACTACCGTTGACTACTTGAACTACTTGTGTTACCGGATCAATATAACCACAATTAAGTTATCTCCAAAACTGTCCCAGATAGTTTCAGTTGCCCCAAGGATTCAACTCCTGATCATATTACCAATATCAACTACCCTTCCATAGCAATCTCCAACTTCAATGGGAAAGGAACCGTGAATGTGACTAGAACTGTTACAAACGTTGGTGAAGAGGATGAAACGGTCTTACTCCCCGTTGTGAACGCTCCGAGTGGGGTGAATGTCAAGTTGATTCCCGAGAAACTCCAATTTTCGAAAAACAGCAAAAAACTAAGCTACCAAGTTATTTCTCCTCGACTTCAACTTTGAAGAAGGAAGATCTGTTGGGGTCCATTACCTGGAGTAATGGTAAACATAGTGTTCGAAGTCCTTTTGTATTAGCTATGTAACTAAATGTTCATAAGAGAAAAAACTATGTAGCTAAATTAAAAGAATCATGAATAAATACACGCTGAGTTCTTGTAGATACCTACTCCTGTGTAGTTAATGTTATTTACCCCTTTTAAAATTTATGTTATTTTCTACTTACACGTTAAATTTGTTCTAACTTACATTACAGTATGAGTTAAGTTGATGTGATGTTCATATTTTGTAAGTCAGATATAATTTTAGCCAACTTCTTTTGGTGTGAATATGTCAAAACCTTGTTTGCATAAATATTTTTGTTGCAATAATTCTAGGCTAGGATACAGTATGAACAACTTTTGGATAACATCACGTTGGCCCCCAAAAGTTAATATCGAAATCAATCATACATCATAGCCATGCAGATGAACTTAATATGAGAGAACCAAACATGCATTGAGTCAACAGCCAAAAAATGAAATCAACCAAACAAAAAAACAGAAAAAATGAAACCAAATATGTATTGGATCAGCAGTTCTAATGACAAAAAAATGATTAGTTGTAT
Organism: Cicer reticulatum; assembly: GCA_002896235.1. Taxonomy (NCBI): domain Eukaryota; kingdom Viridiplantae; phylum Streptophyta; class Magnoliopsida; order Fabales; family Fabaceae; genus Cicer; species Cicer reticulatum. Next base: position 7,852 of record PGWS01016988.1, read on the forward strand.
ATAATACCTTGAGGCAAGTAATTAGAATCTGAACAAACTAAGAAGTACACAGTGCATGTTTGGATTCTCTTCAGAACCCCAAAATCTTGGTTTGAGGCTTTCCAAAAGAAAAATCAAACAGGCTAATAATATAAATCAGCAGAAGAAAATCATCACAAGGACCAATTAGACCGAAGCATTAACGCGGCTATTTGGAATTTCCAATCCGTTGCGTATGCAAGACCTGGCTTCAAGCAAAATTTATCACCATGTTAAATTTTACATAGGATTCAGCCTGAAAATGATCTGCAGTCGCTGAATCTCCAACTATCCGCCCAAGACTCATTCCCCAACCAAATGAATCTTCAGAAACATCAGACATGGTACAGCCCATTGTACAGATTGGATTTACTGTGTTCATCTCAACCCAACTCCAAGTTTTGTAAAGCCATCGATTCAGACTCCAACACATATAGCAGTAGAACCAGCTGCGACCTGTGTCCTTGCTCCTATGAATGCTGATGTTTCAGGTTCTGTCTCAGACTTTCATGTTGATGCAGACAAGACTATTGGAATTGTAAAAGCTCCGAATTTTCTAAGCTGCTTTGATAACAAAGGCAGTTGGTGAACACCAAGAACAGATAGCTTTTGTTCCTCTTCGAAATTGACACACAAGTTGTCGAATGTGCTGTATCTATTCTCCATTGTATTTGAACCAGAAGGCATTCCCAGTCCAGCTACAAATGAGCCAATGAAGCAATAAACATGACTTTCTCACAGCTACGCGATAGCACTACCGTTAAGTGATTCAGAAGGGGCGGTCAAAAGAGGAAAAATCTGTGAGGCCTTTTCCTGGCTAAATGGACACAACACCATATCAATATTTCAAAGGCCTAATTAGCAAAAGGAAAAACAACACAGTAGCATTATAAATGACATATTTGTCTACTAGTTTCCTACCCAAGCGCGACGGATGTGTCAACATGACAACATATACAGAAATAAATAATATATCTAAGTTTCTGATTTTAATTTAATAGGATAATATTTAAGGTTTCAACCTTTTTTTACGCAAAGTTTTTGAACTAATGCTCCATTTATAGTTAAGAAAGTCATGAATACAGATACAATGCACGAAATGGAGGTAAGCTCAACAATTGCTACTTGATACTTGATCTGCATGTGCCTCGACAACAGTAATGTTCCTATCCAAGAACACATATTTAGCAAATTTATGAAGGCTATGTTCATGTGATTTTAACAACTAGCATGCTGTTCCAATGCTTTCCAATACCTTTTACCCCATTATGACAGATAACAACGGATTACAGAACACGTGATTTTGTACTCACAACTCTTCTAAAGTTTTCATTCTGATGTCAATTTGGTGCCCTATGTTTTTGTACTCTTGAGTCTCCTAAGTTCTCCTACCAGAATCTTTTATATCAGAATACCGAATACCAAACTAAATGCAGTTGCAACTAGCAACATATTGTAACGGTGGACATAGTTAAATTCATCAGAGAAGCAAACACAACTAAATAGTACCTGATCAAAAGAATTTGAACCAACTGCAACATCTCTACATTGGGCTCCAACTGGAACAGCCATCAGAGATAACCAATCATTGACATTTACTGTATAACTGAGTTTTTGCTAAAAAGTGGCATTTCAAGACATCAAAACTAGGATGTTCCTTTCCTTTTGGAGTGGCCACAAACTCTGCAGCAAGAGGCACTCTCCTTACCGATACTGGTTTCGAAAAGCAATCCTTGATCAAGCCTGTTTTATTCCAGACCTGTTTTGATATCTAAGTTTGGCTGAATAAAGTCACCCATGATCAATAAAGCCCCATGAAATCCATCTGTCCCCTTACGTGGTGATTGGTTTCCGAAAAAGGACCTCCTTTGGATGATTTATAGAAGGAAGCATCCTCTCGACCTTTTCTTGTCGGTCTCTGAGCTCATTAGATCTGAGAAAGCTTCTCTTTGTAAACGTTTAAGGATTTCAATCTGAATTATGATTGCAAAAACAGATGTCAAAACCAACATCACAGAGAAGCACCAAAGAACCGTGTATCTTTGTGTATCCTTTGACGCACGCGCACATACATGTACATACTTGGTAATGGATAATGTAATCATGGAATGAAAAACAATTTGTAACTTTTGCACAAACATTAAATTGAAAAGGAATGTTTACTTTTTCGCTCTATTTCACTCTTTCTCTCTCCAATATTCTGTTTTTTTCTCTCTTCTCACTCATTCATTCATGCTATTAAATAAATATTAAATTACTTCCATTTTAAATAGCACATCTCTTTGAAAAATCTAGATGTTTTTGCTTTAATAGGTGTACATAATCAATTGCAACTTTCATTCTTTAAGAAGTATTCGCCCTAGCAACACTCCTCACATACAGAACAGATGTGCTAATTTCAACTTTTGGTGAGTAAAACTGATAATAGAAACCAATGAAAATTTCAAAATCATACTTACATTATATTTTCAGAACACCCTATTCCTCAAAACACACCATTAAATTATCATTTTCAGACACAAATTTTAAACTCTAACCACCATCAATAATGCTATGGTCTAATTCTAATTCTAATTTAATACTGATACGTAGCCGTCTCGCAATACCGATGATAAAAAATATCATCACTACATAATTCTATTAACTCGTCTCCTTCTACATTCCCAACAATTTTCTCAACCAATTCATATATGATAATTTTTTTTCAAAATAAATATATAAATACCTAAAAAACATAAAGAAAGAGAGAGTACCGGATTGCGGCGACGGAAAATGCGTCAAGAAAGTGCTGGCCGGTTTAGCAAAAGCTTTAAATTGGTCGCCAACAGAGTCCATTATTTCCACTGAACTAACAAAAGCTCACTGTATAAGCTATCATGCGCACGGTTGCAAAACCTCTTGGTTTTGTCTTCGTTAAAGACGAAGAGAGATTCATTTGCCAATAAAAAGGACAAGCGCAGTTCACTGTACGGTGTATGTTGCGGTTCGGTCTGTTCTGTTCTGTTTTCGGTGGTCGGTTTTTTGACGGTTTTGTTTAACGGTTTAACAAATCCAAAGGGTTGTTTCTTGTAAGTTTTTGGGCTTTGACATTGGTTAGATAAGCCATTTTAGTATCACCATTTATGGGATTATTCCCTAGTGTATTCTCAAAATCTCAAACATTTATCTGTTTTGTCAGTTTAATTTTTTATAAATTAACTAATTTCAATCAAATTATTTTAATTTCTCAATTAATATTAAATATTAATTTGAAATTTTTTCATAATTTTTACACTTCTGAATTAAATTAAAGGTATAAAAACTTTTAAATTTATGTTTTACGATTTTAAATTGACTAACTTTAAAAGTGTAAAAAAATCCTGAAAATTTAAAAATGAAGTATTTATGTCATAATTAACTCCGAACAAATCTCTTCTGATTAGTCAATCCTAAGAGGATAAAATATGATAAAATAAAAGAATTAGAAACTTAGATATTTTTAAACATAATAGATGGAAAAAGAAATTTCTTTTTTATCAAGTCCTTTAAGTTTGGAACTATTGAGCTATTGGTCATGTGACAAACCACTTTCTTCTTTAGATTAGATTATCTCGCAAATCTTTTATAGTCAATCTATTAAAAAATAAAACAAAAAGGCTCTGTATAAAAAAGGGAGGTGGAAAAACGAAATCTCCATAAAAAATACAGTATACTCTTAGAGAAAAAAATTGTATTTTCAATCAAATATTAAATTGTTCAAGTGCTTCAAGAGTAAAAGAATAAGCTCTTTTGTAAATTAACCCAAAAAACTTCAATTTAGCTGCACATGGACTAAGACGAACTAAAATCAATACAGATATATGGTGATATCGACCAAACCCTTAACCTTTTTCTTTACAAAAGAAATGTAAGTTTTCAAGCATTAACTCAAGGAGTGAAATAAAGAAGTCAAAAAATAAGCATGTGCTATGCTAAAATCATTATACTTTAAATTTACATAAATAATACCGAACACTTCATTTATATTAATGTGCACTATTAAAAGTTATTATATTTGTAAATTGTGGAGACGTTAATGAAACTTGAATTTGGAGTCTTTTCAAAAAGAATTGTGTAAAGTTTGTTGAGGAAGATCACGAACAAGAAATCTGATACGTTTTCTCTGTGGAGTGAAATGCATCCCAAACACATGTTAGAATATCTATGCAGTTGTTGCAACTGATACATAGGTACCTAGTTCTATAGTTCCTGTCCCACAACAACCCTTGTCAACAACTTCAAAACCTATAAAAATGAAAATGATTTATTAAATGTAAGAATCATTTACGTAAATGTGTTAATTACAAATGAAGTATATATTGTACCATATAGTTTGATAGGATTCAAGATATAGCAAAGGGTTATAAATATTAACATAAACACACATTGGCTTGAGGCAAATTGTGATTTAGGTGGTCAATTTCTGTAGATAGTTTAATGTTAAACAACTGTGATGCGAGTTTATTTCTGGGAACCTTTCTCTACCTTCATCTCCAAATAGCGTTTGCCTCAAAGCAGCATCCAAGTGGAGCAGCATCAAACACCCCTATTCTCCTTGCCCCCAATCCATATATGTCCTTGGTATGTTCAACAAAGGACGATCAAAATTCATTGAAAGAATAGCTAATGTGGTTACATTAATTAATGATATAAAGGGAAGTGAGATTGAGATTACCTTAATGAAAGTGGAGGCAAAGTGCACCAACATATCAGTGTAAGAGCCAATATCATATTGGACTTGCCTAATTCTAGTTGCAAAATAAGAAATGCCAATGTCGTTGTTACTTGCTACTACAAGTACTAAACTTTTGGACAAGATGAATTTTGTTCTTTCTTCTCCAAAATTTCCTTTTAGCTTTTCTATGTATTCCTTGAATTGCTTCAGTTGATCAGATAATGGTATCACTGACTGCAACCACTAAGCAACTTAGAAGTTTTAAATATATCGTATCCCAAACTATTAAGTGGAAATAATTTTAATAGAAAAATATTATAATTTATTTTTTTGTGTGATGAATTTAATTGGTCTAAACTATTAAGTGATCATATAGTTTGCTGGCATATTAATTAATATACGAGCTACCTGTAATTGTGGAGTCAAAGGATCATATCCAGAGGCACCTGATGCAAAACTAACACCTGTAAGGAGATCGTTTGATTGTAAATCGGAACTCCTATATGATGGTATAAAATCTTTTATTCCCAATTCTTCCGCTGCATGACCAAAATGAGGATAAATGTGTTGATTTTAGAATTACTCTTTTTTAGAAAAAATAAAGGGAATCAGAAGCAATATCATCACTTTCTTTAAAATAATATTTATCATTCTTTTCTCAATGCAACCCTGCAACCTTTTCGACTTATCACATATTAGAAAAATGTAAGTAACAACAAAGTTAAAGATAAAAAAAAATCTTTAATTTGTTTGTCATTAAATTAAATAATAAAATCAAAGATAAAATTTATATTTTCTCAATTACTTTTGTTATTAAAGTAACATTTTCTATTATTAACTTATTTTTGCCAAGTCTACACTGGTCTATTGGACATAATGATTAATATAGTGCTATATTTGATCAATTTAGAACAATAGATATGAATAAAGTTAGTATAAAAATAGTTCAATAAGTATGGTAATTTGTGTAAAATAGTTTTTTTACACAAAACATAACATTTATAGCCCAATTTTTTAAAAATGTTCTTCATATTAATATTTTGAATGTGAAAAAAAAAAAAAAAAAAAAACATAACATAGCCCATCAAATAATGTAAAAATAATAATTTTTTACCATAGTAAATGTAATGAGATTGTTGGGCTAAGTGTGAGTGATTAAATTTCACATTGACTAAGAATGTCTTAATTGTTGGATATATAAGAGTGGTGACCTATATACCTATTGTCTTCAGATTTTGGGTGAAGATGTGATGTCAAAGTCTCTCGTGGATCCTGTAGCATTTGATTTATTGTTGCTCAACACATCCTCGAACTCCCTAACAAGTGCTATCAAATTGATGGTTCAATTTGGTAGGGGAGATTCTCGTGTTGGATCCTTGTATCGAAATTCTTCTTGATCTTGTAGTCATGAGGTGTGTCTCGATGATAATAACGGTGGTGCAAGTATATAGAATGTGTGAAACTCACACTTGTGAATTTGTAGGAGAGATTGTTAGATTCAAGTATGAGTGGTTAAGTCATATATCGGTTAAGAATGAGCTAATTGTTGAATATATAAGAATGGTGACTCAGATACCTATTGCCTTAGAATTTTGAATTGAGATATGATGTCAAAATTTCTTATGATCAGTCCCAAAATATTTAGCCTTATTGCTACTCGCCTGAACTCTCATGTCATAATATCATTAAGGATGTAAAGACAGCGGGGCACGAGCATATAGACCCGTGGACATAAAAATAATGACATTTCTCTTTCTTTTTTTTATCAAATTGATAGTATTGTTTCAAAAAATCAAATTGGTGGTAAAAAAAAAAAATTACCATAAAAAATATAACCTCTCGGTGATATTATTATGATTCTCACTTAATGACATCTCTAAATGTCATGACCATGTTTTAATATCTACTGAAATAATTTTTTGTCGGATTTTTTTTCTTTCTGAAATTCGAATTAGTAAGACTAATTACCACTATCTAAGAATATTATAGGGTTAAGATAATAAATAAATAAAATAAAATGTACCTATGAAATCGGGAGGAACTCTGCCGTTAGAAAATCTTCCTGTTGGTTTTCCGCCGAGGAAATCCCTCCCATAAGGAAGGAAATTGCATTTAGCTTCTGTTATTAGGTCATTGTTACTTCCTGTGTCAACTATTGAATCACCAAATACAATCAGTGCTGGGAATATTACTGTTTCATTGCCTCCCATCTTAATATTAATATCCTCTGTCGTACAACAAACAAGCATACACAAAACACAACAAACAAACACCGCAATTATTTTGGACATCATTACCAAATTGAGCACGCTTATGCATATATGTACTCTATCATTTTTTCTTCTTTATATAGTAATGTGGATCCAACATCATATAGAGGCTTATAATTCATTGTGTGGCTAGTTAGTTCAGCTCATTTATTGGTCATATACAAGCACGGCATATTTAGTTCAGGTCATTTATTGAAGTACTGTTTATTCTTTGAAAAGTGTTGTTTTAGGACACGTGTTAATTATTTAAATAGAGAAGTTTTATTTTAAAATTCATATTTCAACTCTTGGAAGGTTTAATTTCTTTTTTAATAAAATATTTCTATTTTTAATATCTTTAACATGTGCCCTAAGAGTAAGGGCATATAGTAATTGACATCCCTCTTATTCTTTTTCAATAGATTTCATGATTGTTTTCATAAATTAATTGCTTTAAGCAGACAAATACTTTATATTTGTATCTAATTATAAGTCTTTATTCAAGCACACTCACCATGTGATATTCAATACCTATTGATCACAAGATAGACATTTCATGACTCATCCTAATACCATTCAACCAAGATTTTATAAATCAATGGAAGCAACCCTTAGAAATACAATTTCTTACATATAACACTTAAAAACAACTTTATTTACTTTCATGATATAAATAAGAATTAAACATATTGTTTCAAACCTTTAAATGACACAAATTTTATGTCAAAACACTATTTATAACTCAATATTATCACCGGAAGTAGTTGATTTGAGCAACAAATGTAATATCTCATTTTAAACACGTTGATGATTTGTTTATTATGTTAGATATTGAATTTCCTTTTTCTATAAATAATACAGTTTTATGTATTTTTATTAATTTTCAAATATTATAAAAACGTCTTAATATTAATTGTTCAAATGAGTTTTATTTCATTTCAAAATGACATTTACAGTTTGTTCAATATTATCTTCAACCATTTTAATATTTACACATAAAGTAATTTTTTTTTATACAACTCTCAATTAAAATTCGACTCATTTAATTCATGAATCAAATTCAACGATGTAATTATCAAATAAAGTCTTGAACTAATTTCAACACACACAAAATGATAGTGTTTTCTTCTTTTATCGTAATATTTTCAAAAGTCTCTAATATTTATCTGAATTGAATAATCTAAAAGTATAAAATATACATTATTGATCAATGATTAATGGTGTTGACTCAATTACATTTATTAGCTAGACAAGTTTAAAAAGCATCCGTGGAATTAAAAAAACCTCCCTTAATGATGTATTTATTTACGCCGATAAATTAACATATAAAATACAAATGCATAGGAGAAATTTAAATAATAAAAAACAAATGAAATAACGCACGTGAGTCCTTCAATTTATTTTACTACATTATTCATTTTATAGTTTTTCACATACTTAATTTATAATTAAAATTTACGATGCAGAATTAATTTTAAGATAAGTAGGTAGTATTTCAGTAGTAAGTAAGAAAAGTTTTTGGTTCAAAGAGCAATTTCATAACTTGGTTTGCCATGAGTTTGTCTAAAATATCCTCATTAAATCTTTTGTGGTGCAATGCTCTAAGTAATGCATATGACTAGTATTTTCTTCAATTAATCAAATGTTTTCATCCACTTTCTCTTATGACAATAAATCTCTGCATCTGATTGTGTAAGTCAACCTACAATCTTTTGTGGGGGAGCAAACATTAAAAGAGAGAAGTGATTGAAGCCTCTGTCACTTGCAAGGTGGTTCTAAATGGCGACAATATTTCGTGGATATATAAAATTCATCCTCCTAAGCTTTTCACATGCCCTTTTACTCTGTTTTTACATTTTATAATTATAAATAATGTTGAAGTTGTAGTTATTTGTTATATATACATGACCAAAAAAAGCTAGTAAACTAGTTTTTCCATTGGAATTCAATAAAAATAAATGACGTAATTATTTTAAAAA
>PGWS01016990.1:0-11532 GCA_002896235.1 Cicer reticulatum
GAAATAATCAGAATATATCAGTCTTTAATCAAATTAAAGCAATATTACATACACAGCGGAATTATAATGCGGCATACACGATTAGCAATTAAAAGTAAAAAGATAAAGGATAGAATGCACCAAGATTTATCCTGGTTCAGTTGTCAACGAGACAACCTACATCCAGTCCTGACAATCCAACTGGATTTCAGCTTTTTCTCCAATAGAAAGAATTGTGAATTGTTTACAGATTGTCCAGTTTCCTCGAAACCTATCTATCTCTCACAATCTCTTTCCTATTGCTCACCCCTTGATCCTTGTAGTCAATCAGCAGACTCACACAAAATCAAAGTACGGCTCCTTCTTGATGAGGCCTCTCACCCAAGAAGATCGCCACCAGTTTCTAGCTGGATTTCTAGCAGTCGTTTTCTTTACAAAGTATTTATTTCAAACAGAATAAAAGAAGTAAAAGAAGTCTTCAATCTTGAACAATGTGTCTTCTCACGAATCTGGTTATTCAATGATGGATTATGAGAACATTGTCTTTTCTCTCAAGAATACTTTTTCAGCTCTCTCAATGATTATGGATAATCTTTTTGGCTTTGATCTGAAAAAGCAATATCAGAATGTTAACAATGTGTTGTATTGTGTTAATGAGAGTTTATGAGTGTTTATCATTTTCATGAATTGTTAATGAGAGAAAGATTGAAAACAGTTTATATAGTTTCTGAAAAACAACTAATAAATCGATTTGCCAATCGATTCATTAAAGTTATAAAACAGGTCTAATCGATTTGCCAATCGATTATCGCGGGTCTTGTTTTTCTTGAATCTTGAAACTACATAAGCCAATCGATTTGCCAATCGATTCTTTAAACAAACTCTTTTCAGTGAATTATGTTCAGACTTATATGCATCGATTTCATAATCGATTGCAGGTGTTTTGTTCAAAGTAAAAATCACACCAATCGATTACTTAATCGATTTATTAAGTCTCATAATCGATTAACAAATACTCAGAATCGATTTGGCCACAAGCTCAAAGTTCAGTGTGATTTCAAGAAGTTCTTTCAATTGATTTGCCAATCGATTGTGTTCAAGACAGTGACTTAGCTATTTTGATGTTAATCGACATGCCAATCGATTTGTTTGGATTTGCCTGAAAAGTTCTTACCTGATGTTTAGTTCAATCGATTTCCCAATCGATTGCAACCAAACTTAACATGATTGAAATTCACACAATAGATTGTCCAATCGATTGTGTTTGTCACAGGTTAAGTCATTTTTCAAATATTATCTGAGCAATCGATTTGCCAATCGATTACCCTAGAAATTGGATTCTCACTGTGACTTGATCAATCGATTTGCCAGTCGATTGGTTTCAATCAGTTTTACTTTGTGATATGTACAATCGATTTGCCAATCGATTAGCCTGTAAAACAGGGTGCCACTGACTTGTGCAATTTTCATTTTTAATAGTGCCAGTCGATTGCTTAATCGATTATACAATCACAAACAGTTATGTTTCCTTACACCCTTGTTATGAAATCGATTTCTCAATCGATTTACTCAGTCAATGATCAACTTTTGTTGATTTCTTGTGTTCCAAGCAATTTGTATCAAGTGTGTAGGATTGAATTGTTGTTCCTGAAATCTTGCTCAATTAAAATGTTAGATTTATCATATGATGTATGAACATTGTATGTTTGTTAATTATGTCAAAATTAGGATTCAAAGGACTAAATTCCAACAATCTCCCCCTTTTTGCATAAGTGACAATCATACAATTTTAACTTGAGTTATTTCAAGATATAATATTAACAACATTTCATAGCATATATGTACTATTACCATATCATAGAAACAGAAGTATCAGAGCATCTTAACATAACAATACACATGCTATTTATAAAAATCAGATCATTATTACATAAAAAAAATATTTACAGTCATCAGAGCAAAGTCATCAGAGCAAATAAGCAAATAAATGTTAGCAAGTTATAATTTTTCTCCCCCTTTGTCAGTTAAGGCAAAAAGGCAGAAAAAAAAAATTTCCTCCCCCTATGTTAAAGAACATAAGCAGTGGGGATTGAAATCATAAAACATTGTATATCAAAGCAATGAAAATTAGAGCAATTAATGAGCATATCAAAGGCTTAAGACAGATGAATTCAGAGATCAAACGTTTTAGTTCATTATAGATATAGATCAAATGAGTACAACAAGTCATAGCAAAACAGCATAGATCTTAAAACTCCTAATCTCCTAGTCTAGGCTGGTCCTCACTATTATCTACGGGAGAGGCAGAGACCGCTGTATTACCCTCAGCAGGTGTCTCCTCAACGTGAGTCTCAGGGTGATCTAGGGGAGTTGGGTTAGGTTCCTATGCTGCTTGACGACCTATATCTGCAATGTCTTCAAATGACAGTTTGATACCCAAGTGAGCTTGAATCGCATCCACATCCTTAACAACCGAATTCAAGGATTCTTGGAGAGTCCTTAAGTTAGCTTCCATTCTGGATTGTGATTCTAGCATCTTGGCATTGTGTGCCATCTGAGCTTCTATGAATTCCATTATCTTAGCAACAAAATCAGGAGGGGCTGAGGCAGTAGCAGTTTGAGTCTGAGGTTGTGGCTGAGGTTGTGCTGGTTCAACAGTAGCTTGAGGTCTTATCCATATACCATGTAACCTTTTCAATTGCATTTGATTCACAATTGATTCTCCAAATATCAGAGTGGTTTTTGCAGATTCTTCATTACCAAACGAAACCTTGAAATGTTTAAGAATCTTGGTGATCAGCTGTGGATAAGGCAACATAAGCTTGCTCTGTGAAGCTTCCAGCATGTGCCTTAGCACAATCCAAGTCCAGCTCATCCTGAGCTCCTTTGATAAGCCCCATAACAGTAGTATGTCCAGTTTCTGAACTACTGCATGGTTGCCTGAACGAGGTACAAGCATCCTGGTCAGCGTGTACATCAACATCCGATGTTGGACCTTCATTTGACCGATAGGTAAAGAAATGGTTTCCACAAAACCATCAATCATCAGGTCCTTTACTGCAGCATGCCTGTCAACAGATTCTTCCCAACCTTCGTCAGCCGTATCAGCTTCAGAACTGCCGTCGATGGATTTTCCGTAAAAAGGCAATCCTGATAAGGTAGAAAAATCATCAAAAGACATAGCAATCCTTTTACCTTTGACTTGAGCCTTAAACCCTTCTTCTGTCAGCTTAAACGTAGAATAAAATTCCCTAATCAAACGCGGATAGTTGTCGAGTGTAGAAGATAGAAAGCTCTCAAGACCGTGAAAACGCAGATGATTCTGAAACGTAAAACCGTAAGTATCAAAGTATGCAAAATCCAGAGTTCTACCCTCATGGATTTTTCTCTTCAGAAAATATGATGGTATTGAAGGTTCAGCATCTTTGTCTTTGGATGCGGGTACTTTCTTTGCAGGGGGTGAGGAAACAGATTTCTTCTTCCTCTTTTGTGAAATTACTTTCATGGCATCAGCCATGAGTTTTTCCGTTGGGGGTTCCTTTCGCTTTTTAGGCTTCTCTTGAATGGGAGCGGGTGCCTTGCCTTTGTCTTTGGCAAGTATTTTATGTGTAGGTATTGGTACTCTTTTTGTTAGAGTGGGTGGTGGTGAAGGAGTTTCACTGTTTGAAGATGATGAAGGTGAAGGAGTGCGTGCCTGGGTTTGTTTTACTCTTGCCATACTCGTAGATTGAAGTAGATAGTTTGAAGATTGAGTGTAGATAGCAGCAAAATAGCAATAGCAGAGACAGAAGGATGAAGCAGATTGAGAAAATTAGTGAAAACTGAAGAAATGCAGTGCAGAAATCGATTGAGAACTATTCCTATTTAAACCCTTAATCGTGTCAATCGATTCCCAAATCGATTAGGTTACCGTTACTGGTAATGTCAATCGATTTAGTAATTATTACTCACAATGGCTAGTTACAACGGTCTTATTTCAAATCGATTCCCAAATCGAATTCCAGTTTTACTTAATCGATGTCCAAATCGATTGTCTTAACGTTAAAAGAAGAACTAGTCGATTTCCAAATCGACGCTCGGGCAAGTTAAAAAAAATTTCTGAACTTTGAATTCTGGGGTCAAAGCAATCGATTCCCAAATCGATTTTATAAACCATTTACCATGCTGGTAATCGATTTCCAAATCGATTTAACTGAAGAAACAACTGCAAACACCAGAAATCCCATGATCAAACCTCACTAGGATCAATGATCCCTAGTCTCATCCTTATATACAGAAAGCTTTCTCTTGGTAAAGCTTTTGTGAAGATGTTTGTTAACTGTTCGGCAGTGTTAACATACTCAAGCTTAATGATTCCATTTTGAAAGTGGTCTCTTATAAAATGATGTCTTACTTCAATGTGTTTGGTCCTGGAGTGCATTACTGGATTCTTGGTTATACTTATTGCACTTGTGTTATCACACATGATAGGTACTGTTCCCAAGTCAACACCAAAGTCCAATAAGTGCTGTTTCATCCAAAGTATCTGAGCACAACAGCTCCCAGCTGCAATATATTCAGCTTCAGCAGTTGATAAAGCGATGCTTGTCTGTTTCTTACTAAACCATGTCACAAGAGAGTTTCCAAGTAAATGACAAGTTCCTGAGGTACTTTTCCTGTCAAGTTTACATCCGGCAAAGTCTGAATCTGAGTAACCAACCAAGGTACAAGTTGATCCTTTTGGATACCACAATCCAAGACTCTTAGTTTCTACCAAGTATCTGAAAATTCTCTTAACTGCACTGAAGTGAGATTCCTTTGGATTTGATTGATACCTTGCACACATACAAACACTGAACATGATGTCTGGTCGGCTTGCTGTAAGGTAGAGCAGAGATCCTATCATACCACGAAATCTAGTAACATCTACAGGTTTACCTTTCTCATCTCGGTCTAAGAAATTTCCTTGACTCATGGGTGTATCAATGGATTTAAGATTTTCAAAGTTAAATTTCTTTATCAAATCAGAACAGTATTTAGATTGACTAATGAAAATGCCTTGCTTGCTTTGGTTAATTTGAAATCCCAAGAAATATGACAGTTCACCCATCATTGACATTTCAAATTTACCTTTCATCAAATTTTCAAATTCTTTGCACAGTTTATTATTTGTAGATCCAAATATTATGTCATCAACATATACTTGGACAAGCAAGATATCATTTCCAGTAGTTTTTGTGAAAAGGGTCTTGTCAACATTTCCTCTTAAAAAGTTTTGTTGAATAAGGAAATTGCTGAGCTTCTCATACCAAGCTCTTGGAGCTTGTTTTAACCCATAGAGGGCCTTTGAGAGCTTATACACATGATTAGGAAAATCAGGATTTTCAAAACCAGGTGTTTGGCTAACAAAAACTTCCTCTTGAAGGTCACCATTGAGAAAGGCACTTTTCACGTCCATTTGATAAAGATTAAAGTCCATTATACAAGCATAAGCCAATAAAATTCTTATGGCTTCTAATCTAGCTACAGGGGCATAGGTTTCATCAAAATCTATTCCCTCCTCTTGACTATAACCCTTGGCTACTAGTCTAGCTTTGTTCCTTGTTATCACACCATTCTCATCCAACTTGTTTCTGAACACCCATCTGGTTCCTATGACATGCTTACCCTCTGGCCTAGGTACTAAACTCCACACCTTGTTTCTCTCAAACTGGTTTAACTCCTCTTGCATAGCAAGTATCCACTCACTATCTAACAGGGCTTCCTTAATGTTCTTAGGTTCAATCTGAGATACAAAGGCTGTAAAGTTACAAAACTGACTAAGGCTTCTCCTAGTTGCAACACCTTTAGAGATATCGCCTATAATGTTGTCTAAAGGGTGGTTTATGTTGAACTTCCATTCCTTAGGCAACTCACTGGTTTCTATAGGTTCTACAAGGTCTGATCTAGTTGGAGGGTCAGCTATAGGTTGTTCTAGTGGTTCAGATTCTACAACTTCGTCCAAAATGTCATCAACCTTAGAAGGAGTTTTGTTCAAGTTTTCTTGTAATAATTCATCAAAACTTACATGAACTGGACTCTTCTAGGTCTTTGTTTCTTTGTTGTAGATTCTATAGCTTACTGTTTGAGAAATATCCTAAAAAAGATACCTTCATCTGTCTTAGGGTCAAACTTTCCATAGGGTTCTTGCCTTGTTCAACACAAAGCACTTACAAACCAAAGATTCTAAAATTGTAGGAAAGGTTTTTTCTACCCTTGGTAAAGCTTAGGTGTTTCCTAAAGCAGGGGCCTATTGAGAACTCTACTTGAGCAACATGAGTGGTTGTACTAATTGATCTGCCCAAAAGTACTTAGGTAGGTTGGAGTCCTTAAGCATGGTCCAGCTAACTCTTCTGGTGGGACTATTTTCCTCTTCCACTACCCCATTCTGCGTGGTGTCCTAGTGGCAGAATATATGTGGTTGATCCAATGTAGTTCACAATAATTTGAAAGCATCATTTTGGAATTCACCTTCCATGATCACTTTTTTATTGAAACAATTTCTGATCATTCTCATTTTGAACAAAGCAGCAAATTTCTTTAAAAACTGAGAATGTATCACTCTTTATGAGCTAGAAAATAAGTCCATGTGAACCTTGAGTAATCATCAACCAGCACAATATCCATACAGGTTTCCACCTAAACTCTTAACTTGGGCATGTCCAAAAGGTCCATGTGAACTATTGCAAAACTCTATTTGTTCTAACAGTCAGATAGAGAGAAATGGAGTCTTAACCAGTTAGCTCTCTCACATGAAATCACACAGTCTATCCTTAGAACTAACTCCTATTTGGTAGACCTAAAGACTAGCTGTTTATTGACAAGTTTATTCAATGATTTATCATGTATGTGAGCAATTCTTTTATGCCAAAGTCCATATTTCATCTGAATTGGATAAGAGAGCATATAGCATTGTGTACAGAATTGAAAAAATCTAACATGAAATTCCTGTTAATTCTGTCACCAACTAGCAATATGTATTGCATCTTTTGCTCAAAGTTGCAAATGTTGTGATGAAAGACTTACATTGAAAACCTTTAATCACATAGCTAATGGCTATACTCATGGAAATGTGATAAACCTTCGAAACATATAACACATTTTTGATTACTGCAGTGACTCATTGGCCTATGTTCACCATTTTAACATAATCTTCCTTTGTGTTTGTCCATATTTGACCAGGAAACCTTCTTCCTTTAATGTCAAGGACAGGAGATTTGGATTGTCACCAGTCATGTGTTTGAGTATTCCGCTATCTTAATACCATGAATGCTTCGTGGACTCAAGCACACCTGCAGCAATACAATCAGATTTTTTTTTAAAGGTCGCCCAATTTTAACGATGGGTCTTGGAATTAGTGTCAACACAGATTAAATCTTGCTATCCACAACTTGCTTCCAATCCTCTATTGGCTAATTTTTGTTACATTTGCAATTTGACACAAAATGTCCCTTTCGCACACAGAAATGTAATTTGCCATAAAGGAATGAAGGGTGTTAACCTTAGTACGGGAGGACTGTCAAACAGATTTCTTGACCATGTTTGACATTTCTGTTTGCATATAACCAATACCATTCTGTTTATTTGCTTTTAACATGCATATTTGGTGTATATCCTAAACTAGATTTTTCATGAACATGTCTGTGATTTGCTAAGTATGACATTCAGTTTCTTCACTGATAGCAAACTTTCAATAAATCAGATTTTAATGATGCGACAGTATTCTGCAGTTCAATGCATCTTTGCAGATTTGTCATGTGAATCCTTGTCAGTTGTCACATAATTTTCAATTCTTTATGGTCATTTTCATTTGTCAAACATTTTCGCTTTGTGCCCAACAACTGTTTTTATGGGATTCACATTAATCATCATGCATGTATGACAAGCTTCTTGTAGCTCATCATATGTGATGGATTAGTGTGAACTAACCTCATTTTCTGATTCTGATCGATATTTGCCATAGACACAGATTCACTTCTTCTTCATCCGAAGAGGCAGAGGATTCTTCATTGTCGTTCCATGCAATATAATCCTGTGACTCGGAACTGATCATTTTTTTTAAATTTGCAATCAACGTACGCAACAACACAATGATCAAACCCTACTTTTGGTTCGTGCACAAGACATGAGAGCATTAAAATGACCATCAATTGTGAACATCAAAAAGCTAGATTGCAGAGTTTCATAGTAAATATCGGATCTATAAGTTTCAAATATCACATAATTGGAAAAACATGACCTGATTTTGGTCAGTCATTGCACAATATGCTAGGAGTTTTTAGTATATCAAGCTATGCGAGTTATTTTGGGCTGCCATCTCCTGGTTAGACACCTCATCATTTTTCGAATATACTTCGCAATTGCGATGCTCATATGACAATTATTCAACACCATAGGGTGTTAGTGACGCAGTTGCAAAATGAAGGCTTTTGTTTAATAGTGTGAATCCACCGCTGTAATCAGTAACAAATGAACTTCACTTCGTCTGTAGGGGAAAATTGTCCACATGAGTTACACTCCGATCTGCTGTTCATTTCTCCACTGTTTCCCAGTGATGAAGGTTGTTTTATCAACGTGTGTAAATCTGTTTGTAGATCACTTATAGATTCATCTTTCTTCATTGTGAATAATCGTATTCGTTGCATAAGTGTATTTACGCGAGCTCTCTCTTTCACATCTGTGTTACCCTTCATGTGTTTCTTGAAGAATGTCCCACATTTCCTTTTGCTGGTTTGCAGTTTGATACCCTGCAGAATTACCTTCTGTCTGCACACAAAGCAGATGTTATAATTTCTTAGCTTTAGCATTTATACCTACCCCCCATTCTTTTTATCGTCCTCGACCATCGGATCTGGTTGGGAATCATCGAGTCATTTGTTCCTGCAATCATGGGAATGTATGCGGCCCATTTTCAACGCGTCAAGGATGTCTATCCACTGGCTTCCAGAATATCAGCATCTTGTGCTTTCAGTACATATAAGTTGTTCCATGTGAATGCTGGAGTCTTGCTATGATGCAACCTCTCCAGAGAAAATCAATTGAGGCCATATTCCTTTTTATGAGTTTTAACCTCTCGAAAAGTCAAGTTCTGATACATTGTTGATTATTTATGACCTCGAAAATAATCAGAATATTATCGTCTTAATCAATTAAAGCAATATTACATACACAGCGGAATTATAAAGCGGCATACCGATTAGCAATTAAAATTAAAAGATAAAGGATAGAATGCACAAGATTTTATCTGGTTTCAGTGTCACGAGACAACCTACATCCAGCCTGACCATCCAACTGGATTTCAGCTTTTTCTCCAATAGAAAGAATTGGAAATTGTTTACAGATTGGTCCAGTTTCCTCGAAACCTATCTATTCTCTCACAATCTCTTTCTATTGCTCACTTTTGATCCTGGTTAGTCAATCAGTAGACTCAACAAATCAATACGCTCCTTCTTGATGGGGCCTCTCACAGAAGATCGCCACCAGCTTCTAGCTGGATTCTATTAGTCGGTTTCTTACAAAGTATTTATTTCAATAAGAATAAAAGAAGTAGTAAAAGAAGTCTTCAATCTTGCAATGTGTTTCTTCACAAATTGTTATTCAAATGGGTTATGAGAACATTGTCTTTTCTCTCAGAATACTTTTCAGCTCTCTCAATGATTATGGATAATCTTTTTGGCTTTGATCTGAAAAGCAATATCAGAATGTTGACATGTGTTGTATTGTGTAATGAGAGTATATGAGTTGTTATCACTTTTCATTGAATTTTTTTTTTTAGAGAAAGACTTGACAGAATCAGTTTATATAGTTCTGAAAAAAACACCAATAAATAACGAATTATCTGCCAATCGATTCTCTTAAAGTTATAAAAACAGTCTAAACTCGATTTTGCCAATCATTATCGTGGGTCTTGTATTTTCTGAATCTTAAACTACTTAAGCCAATCGATTTACAATCGATTCTTTAAACAACCCTCTGTTACAGTGAATTATGTTAAGACTTATATGCAATACGATTCATAATCGATTGTAGGTGTTTTGTTCAAAGTAAAAATCACACCAATCGATTACTTAATCGATTTATTAAGTCTCATAATCGATTAACAAATACTCAGAATCAATTTGGCCACAAGCTCAAAGTTCACTGTGATTTCAAAAAGTTCTTTCAATCGATTTGCCAATCGATTGTGTTCAAGACAGTGACTCAGCTATTTTGATGTTAATCGACGTGCCAATCGATTTGTTTGTATTTGCCTGAAAAAGTTCTTGCCTGATGTTTAGTTCAATCGATTTCCCAATCGATTGCAACCAAACATAACATGATTGAAATTCACACAATAGATTGTCCAATCGATTGTGTTTGTCACAGGTTGAGTTATTTTTCAAATATTATCTGAGCAATCGATTTGCCAATCGATTACCCTAGAAATTGGATTCTCACTGTGACTTGATCAATCGATTTGCCAGTCGATTGGTTTCAATCAGTTTTACTTTGTGATATGTACAATCGATTTGCCAATCGATTAGCCTGTAAAACAGGGTGCCACTGACTTGTGCAATTTTCATTTTTAATAGTGCCAGTCGATTGCTGAATCGATTATACAATCACAAACAGTTATGTTTCCTTACACCCTTGTTATGAAATCGATTTCTCAATCGATTTACTCAGCCAATGATCAACTTTTGTTGATTTCTTGTGTTCCAAGCAATTTGTATCAAGTGTGTAGGATTGAATTGTTGTTCCTGAAATCTTGCTCAATTAAAATGTTAGATTTATCATATGATGTATGAACATTGTATGTTTGTTAATTATGTCAAAATTAGGATTCAAAGGACTAAAGTCCAACAGTGATATTCCCGAATCATGCATTGACATAGAGTCTAACAAATAAAATTTGTGCATTTTGGATGATTTGTACCTTTGGTGCTTTGTGATTTTAATTGTTAAATGAAGTATAAGATTTATTTATATTTTTTCTATAACAACTATATATGAATGTTTATTTGCTTTGTGTTTATTATTTGGAGATGACCTTTACATTTGATAAAACGTCACATATAGTGTTACTTGAGCGAACAATGTCACGGTCAACCTAATAGGAGAAATGCGAGGAAGTACAATAGCGTGTAGTTGAAGGCTCGGAGATACTTTTGAACTTGTGTTAGACTTGTTGGGTGAGTTTCCCACAAGCGTTCAGAGATATGATCAACTAGAATTTATTTTTGGGTAGTAAAATGTCAAGAGTTTTGGCTTTAGGAGTTTCTTTTGTTTTACACATTAAATTTACTTTTGTCATTGTGAATACTCTAACTCATTATTTTTGAAATACAATTGAAAAAACTATTAATTAGTTTTAAAGTAATGAGTATTTAAGATAATCTTATAAAAAAATGAATTTGTATCTTTACGTTTAGAATTTTGTTAGTTAATGTCTCGAAAAAGCAGGATGTTGCAACTAACATAAGCATACTCCATTTCAATATCAGAATTATAATTGTCCAACACGAGAACATTCTCAGTGTTCTTAAATGTTTTCTA
>PGWS01016991.1:0-11002 GCA_002896235.1 Cicer reticulatum
TCATGCCAAACAGAAGCTGAACAGCAGCTTGTTGAAGAAAAAGCAGGAGCAGCAATTGCAGATCCAACATTAATCTGATAATTGGCTACAGGTGCAAAATTTAAACCAGAAAATATGTGGACGCCACCCCGAAGAAAAGCAATCGCAATTTCACCACCATGAGCTGAGTAAACAACCCGTGCGAGTGTTCTAATATCACTTGGAAGATCAAAAGGATCAAAATTGACCCCTTTTGACTTATCAGCACAAGATTCAGATGCCTTTTGCACATTAGCACTCATTCCAATTGGAGGTGTTTGACGACTCTTGAAATCATTTGTTGGTGGAATACTCATGTCCACTTTGGACTGCCAAATAGTTTGCATAGGAGGCTTTCCCCCCATACTTGAAGTAGGGTTTCCAAATATTGGATGGAGGACGACATGCTGAAAAGATGATTCCCAGCGTTGCACCCTCCACCCTGTGATTGATGGACCCTCATCTGGATCAGAAGGGGACATGTACTGCCCTGCAAAGTAAAATTTCAAACTTATAGTATCTATTTTCCAGCTCAACAATCAGTGCACAAGAAACCTCTGGCATAAAATACTGGCAACCATGAAAGACAGGAAGCCTTGTTACAATATGTACAAAGCACAGTAAGTACATGGGTCCTTCTGATATATTACTCAAGTTGGTCTCAGAAGGAATGCCAACTTGCGCAAGGAAGGATGAATAATTCAAGACTGGAAACACCACTATTAAGAGGGAATTGTCCCATAGTATTATTTGATATTCAAATTTTGTATCCTCCATAGTGGATATTAAAATCCTATTGTTTCATAACTTATTAGTTCTATTCAAATGTGATGTAACTTTGATGATCAATTTGCCGGTTTCATATAAAAATCAGATGTACAGCAAAATAAAGAAAATCTCAGGCTCTAATTATTTAAGATATTTTTACATGATTTCATTTTATTCAGATAAGCCTTGTTTTGGTTTTCAGTATTTTATCTCCACTGAATTTTATGTTCATCAATCAACTGATTAGTTATATCTTGGTTAGGTCGCAATACTTAATACTAGTAAGAAAAAGCATGTAAAAATTACAGGTAAGAGTAATCGATAACTGGTTATTCGTATCTCAATTTCTTCCTAACATGTTAGTTTTTAATTTTGGATTCGTATTTCAATTTCTTCCAGTGAAAATTAAGGGTAAGAGTACCGATAACTGGTTAAGATCCATGTGGGAACCATTTTGGACTGATCTACCTGATCAATTCCATCTATTTGTGAGTTTCCCAAACATTACCCCAGATTAAGAATATAACTGCTCAAATATGATGTAATCTTTAACCCCCCTGCCCATTTTAAAAAAAAAAAGTCAGATGAAGAACTACAGGATTGTCCACTCTTCAAAAACTGGAAGCCATATATATATATATGCCAATTCTAAGCAGATAAAGACTAAAGAATTAGCCACCACGTGAGAGAGAGGAGAGGGGGAGTGAGTGAGAGAGAGAGCTATGCAGACTGCAGAAGATCAAAGAGGCAGAGACAGCAATAATAATGATGGGCACTGTATCCAAAAGTATGCAAGAATCAAGGATAAAATGCATATTATTTCCATGGGCATAGTGCTTAAGGAATATATCATACTACTGTCAGTGAAAAAAATATGTTAACACATACATGATTTTAATAACTTGAACAGCTAAACACAATATGGGTAAGATAAGGCTTTGCCGATCTTAGTGGCATTCAATGGGAATCAGTTGTAGATATTGGTAAAATTTTCATGTACAAAAGAATATATTGAAATTGAAAGGGGGGAAAAGATCAAGTCAGAATCAGGTCCATACCCTCAACTATCACAACAGCTATCACAGAACCACCACAAGTCGGATCAAAGGCTACTGCCGTTACACCAGAACCCCAGGTGGTGGTTGCTGCAGATTGAGCTGCGGCTTCAGGACTCACATATGCTGAAAAATTTGAAACCGGTGAGCAGTGAAGTGGTATAGATTCACCAAGGTTTTGGTCTGTTTGGTTTCTCCCTTGCTTTTCTGCAGATAAAAGATAATCTTGCCAACTAAATAAATATGCAGCTAAAGGTGCAAAACCGCTCCAGTTGGGTGGGCTAAGAGGTGGGACACCATTATTAATACTTATCTTTGGAGTTAATTGAAAACCATTTCCAGGCCCAGGCATAACCTCCCATACAACAATGGTAGAAGGATTCACAATTGGCACTCCGGCCACATGCATGGCACCACTTTCTGTAATGATAGCATCACCAGCCATAATGCCACTGGGCCCACAGCCCAATAGTCCTTTACTA
Organism: Cicer reticulatum; assembly: GCA_002896235.1. Classification (NCBI taxonomy): domain Eukaryota; kingdom Viridiplantae; phylum Streptophyta; class Magnoliopsida; order Fabales; family Fabaceae; genus Cicer; species Cicer reticulatum. The sequence continues at coordinate 2,324 of PGWS01016991.1, forward strand.
GTGTAAAACCATTTGGGTGGTGTTGCATTCTGACTGGGAGGCCATTGGGACCAATGAAGTTGAACAGAGCCTGATGAGAATACAGAACAGACACAGAGAAAATTGGGCCATCTAGCTGAAATCAAAACAACTCCATGTGTCAAACACACAAGAATCTTGCATTGTAATATATAGATCTGCACTAGTAATTAGAACAAAAAATTGAACATATAAAATGAATTATTAAGCATATAACACAAGCAGCAATCAAACAAAGAGAGGATAACATAATTCTAATTTAAGATTCTGTCATGAGCGTTGTGATCACATCATCAACATATAAAATTTGTTTTAGCACCAGCCATTGGATATGATTCAGAGATGGACTCAAAAACATTTTCAACTCATACTAGGATAACAAGTGTCATCATACATGAGTTCTGACAAAGATAAGGCTCCATTTTTTAAGTATTTTGGGCTTGATAATATGGCGTCAGCCAGCCACTATGACAGTTGAGTATCATAATAGACAAATGAATTAAAATTGTAGAATCAATTTACTGCTTCATCTAAATGAAACATCTTTATGGAGAAATTTTAACAACACAAATAAAATCACAAAAGCAACATAGAAAATTGCTAAACCCCAATGTGCAACAGAAAATACAAAGAGAAATCAGAAAACCTGTGTCCATGGGCAAAACATGGACAATTCAATGCCAGCAATCAGTAAAATTGTAAGAAGAGAATTGTGCAAACACTCAAACTCTGTCAAAATACACTAGTCCATGCACAGAAATCTCTCTGTTTTCACCGCCCGAATAAAATTTTCCAAAAATGAGACAAAAACAAACATAAAGAGCAGGTGTACTCTTCAAATATATCACAATTAACCACCACAGTGAATATTGAACAACCTAACTGATAAATGGAAATCAGAAATAATAACGAAAAGAATAGACCTGAAGTTTGAGATTGTTGTGAATAAAGACTGTGTGTCTTCCTCTCAGAATATTGACTTCGAATATGGAAAGAGAGCACTTGATTTTGATGAAAGCAACCTATACTATATTTATCGAAAAAAGTAATATAAATATCAGATTAAAGAAAACAGTCACGTTGAACTATGTCACAAGATCCATATGTGTGTTCACATGCTCACTAAGTGCAAATTGTAAGTCATGCCTCCAATGCGCACATGACTTCATGGTTGAAGGTGGAACAGGGATTCTTTACATACTCTATACTTAATGGTAAAAAGTGAAAGTTCAATTGACCAGGCGTTGAGGGAAAACATAATTTTCCCAATTTCCCTGAAACAAATGTCTCTAAAAAACCAAGAATTATTTCTTCACCGCCTTCACCAACAATTTATATCTTCTAATCTTTTCCTAAAAAAGCTATCTCTCTAAACAACTTAGAAGAATTCCTATTTATAGATAGAAACCACTTTTTCTGGAAGAATAAATTGTTTTGAGAGTTTTTTCAGATAATGTTTTGCTGTTTCTTCACCCATGCCTTGTATATACCAAAAAAAGTTTCATGTATAGTTGGACACACAGAAATGTGTTATAAGGAAATATAATCCAAAAAGAAATTTATAAGAAATCCTCAAAGACAATGTACAGGGAATTGAACTAGGCATTAGAAGAGAGTTAAACTGTTCATTGTACCAGAGAACCCCTGTATAGCCACTTTTGTAGCAAACATGCCAATATCGTTGCAACGCCACTCATGCTCTTGTAGCCAGCAGCTACTGTCAACTACAAGATTAGCTGGCCCCTGAATGGGCAAGAAATCAGCCACAAACAAACAAGAAGTGCAGATAGCCATATATGAGTAATGGAGAAGCCATCGTAGGCTAAAGATGGGCAAAAGAGGCAGACACAAGTACTTGGTCAATTACATTAACCTCCTTCAAGGTTAATACATAGCCAAATCTCCCATTCAGAGACTTGAAAAATACATCTCAGAATACATTAGACTATGTCATAAATAGCTAAATCTCCCACTACTACGGGATTTTTTTTTAAAAAAAATAACCTCAGTTCACAGAAAGCTATGGAGCTTGGGATAAGTTTTAGAAACAAACTCTGATACGGGCAGACAGCAACTCTTAGAAACTAAATCTATGAACATAGAAAAACCTATAAAAGAATACTAGACAATTATACTAAACAGCTATGCTAGAAATTTTGATAGTAGGATCCACTTAAGTAACACTTACTTACTTGAGATGGTTGAGTCCAAATAGTTACCCTCCCATGGAAATTTGATATCAATAATGCACGGGGACAGCAGGCAGGGGACCATTCAATAAACTGGACGGAATCACGAGAGACCCCCTTATGGAAGGATAGAGTGCATCTATCAAATTTCCCAACTATATAATGGGCATTTCTATATAATAATTCAGTTCAGAGACTATAAAAGCGAGGGAAAAAGCCAAGAAAGAGTATCAAAATATTATTCCATAATGAACTAATCAAGCCAATATTCGTAATTGAAGCAAAAAGAGAAATTAATAGATGGATTAATTAGCATATTCAAGCGCTACTGGCTACTGTACAGCAGATCTCAATTTCCTTGGTTCTATATTTGTATCAGTAGAATCAATTCGACTTCTTTCTTATTTACAATATTACACATAGTACTTGTCAGATCATTCAATGTAAAAATATTATTATATATTATTATTATTATTATTATATTATATTATATATTTTTATTTTATTATTATTATATTATACAGTATTATTATTATATTAATATTAATATAATAATATATTATAATATGACGATGGTTATTAACAATATATTGTTGTTATAAGATCCTTCAGACTTTTCAGTTGGAATAGTTATATTGCCCCTCTGATTGTGAAACAACATCTTCATAAGATTTTATTACTACTTGAGACAAGGAGTCAATCTGACAACTGATGCTTATAGCCTATAGGCTATCCAGATCAAAAGCCTCCAAAGGTTTAATTCAAAATATATAAGTGCCAAATTATGAAAATTAGAACATTCAATCTAAGCTTCAACTTGATGCCTTATACTCAAATATAATATTCCTAAATCCAAATTTAGCGTGTGTAGGATTGTCAAACAGCCTTGGATTTACCAAAACCTTTATATTGGTAATGAAATTGAAAAGTTCTAACTCCGAACTTCGCTATTGTTTAGCCAATTTAAACATTACTGCAAAGTGCAGAATGATATCAAACAAAACCAACCGACCACAGGTAAAAGTGAAACAGTCATGACACAAACTACCTGCTATGACATTGAACACCGCGAGATTCAGTTGGCCTCTCTGGGATCACAATATGTATAGAATCCAAAATGGTGGATTTACAGTTGACCTATGGAAAAGGGGAAACACTAACAAACCATATACAAAAATTGCCAAACAAAAAACAAACATTACAGGATATCAGCATTTAGCGTAGATGTTAAATGAGAAAGGTGCAGACATTAATCCATCGAATCTTCTTGAATTCATCATAAATTCCTTAAAATGACAGTGAGCCCCCCAAACAATCATCCCAATCTACTCAATTATTTTGCTCTTAAATCTTCCATTCAATATGTTTATCCATACTTATTAGATTTTGTTGTCTCACTCAACCTGACAAAAATTCCTTTAAGACAAAGATTGCTCGAGAGTTACCTAAACAATACAGAACCCATATCATCTAGTTGTCATGGGACTCTCTAACGCCCCCTTGCTCAAAAAACTGAACATTTGGAGCTATGGACACATGCAGTGAAAATAACATATCTAAAGATAAGCTCTGATACCAAATTAAAATTTGGGTTGACTCTGACTCAGTCTCACAAAATCAACTTATAAGGTACTTACAATAACTATTCAGGCCATATTAATATCACTATTCAATCCGAGAATAAAAAAAAGTAATTTTTAACAAAACATTTAACAGTGAAAACACACAAACCTTGGAATTCTAGCACATGTTTCAGAAGCACAAGCTATAGCATTAAGTTTTCCGCACCAAGAAACAGCACTGAAAAAAAATAAAATTATCGACAGTATCAGCATTATTTACGAGTGATTTAAAACTATAGCAATGCTGTATTATATATATTGAGAGAAAAAAAACCTGAAATTGCGACAAATTTCAGGAAGAGGCATCTTGTGAAGTAAATTGGAGGTAGTTGTCTGAGACGAATCGGAAAACGTGGCGGGGGAGAGTGACACTGAATCTTGTTCGTCTACTTCATTGATATCCTTGGATCCTCTTCTTCTTCTTCTTCTTCTGTTCGTCTTCTTCTTTAGGAACATCACTGTGATGTTGCTTATTCTTGAAATTTGAATTTTGAAAATAAAGTTCTTCGCCATCAAATCTCCTTATTTGATTCATATTCTGTCACTGAATATATATTATTATATTTAAGGCAATAGATGGTAGAAGAGAATGGAGAAGAAATGGGTGTTCTTGCAAGTGGTGGATCAAAAGTGCATTGAAGGTGAAGATGAGAGAAAGTTTCAGATTAGTTTTTCATATTTTATTGTTAATTAAAAGAGGGACTTTTATTTGATGTTTAAGGTTTGTTATTATCTTAAGAGTATAATAGTTTTGGACAATAGCACGCGTTAGGGAATTATCATTCCACTCTTTCTTTGTTTTTTTCAATTTTAAAAATAAACATTAGTAGAAGGTGATGTGATGAATTAATGAAAATGGGTTAAAATCCGTGTTGTTGAGTGTGTGCGTGAAACGTGGAGTTTGTCTCACTATCATCACATTCACACGCATTGGCATTACTCTTTCTCACCATACTAATATCTTCACCGTATCAGCAACTGCGAGGAGATGTTTCGTTGTTCATTTGTAAATCTAAAATATAATTTTATAATAAAAATGGTTTAATATTATGTTTGGATTTAAAAAAAATTAATTTTACCAATTTAATTTTGGTTCAAGTTCACTTCTATCTATAAGAAACACAAAAGATATATTTACATTTTTTATTTATAATTTTCATTTTGCCATCTAGACGCGATTTTTGCTCTCTTTTTTCTAACTAATTTTATTTACTTTTCCCACTTGTTTTTTGTTGCCAGAATTTTTCATGAGTATCCTGATAATCCAATACTCTCTCACACATTTTTTTTATTTAATTTGGATCGTGTCCTTTGATTCATTGTTTTTGTTTTTTTAAGTATTTTCAATTTTGCTTTACAACAATGAAAACATTGTTTGTTTAATTTATTTATGTAAGAGATTTTTTTTTGTAGTAGTTATTATTATTTAAAGAATGAATATAACTGTATTGTTGACATTATATAATTATAAATATATAATATTATAAATATTATATAATAATATAATCATTAGTAAATACTATTTAAAAGTATTTTAATTATTAATTCAAACAAAATTTATCTTGTAAAACAAAATTCAAAAAAAAATGTCAATACATAAATACATTAATAAAATTAAATTTTAAATTAAAAAAATATATCTGCAAAATTAAATAATAACTCAAAAAAGCAACATTTACAAAATTAGTAGTAGTAATTATATTCATTCTTATTTTAGCATTTGAATGAAGTTTATTTTTCTATTAAATAGAAAATAATGAAAGTGTTATAATAATTATAAGTTTGAATACTTTTTTTATCTTAGAAAGTGTGATACTCTTATTTAATTCCTGAAATAAGAATTCCATTTTTAGCTCTTGAAAAAAAAATTGGATACTTATTCAACACCTCAAATTTTATCGAAAAATATTTACAAAAAATGTTTTTTATTGATTCGCCGTGACTTAATTTATGCTCGAGCAGTATCTAAATCAAAATGAAAGACTTCCATATTTATAATAGGCATTATATAGAAACAAATATAGAGCGTACTACATCAAGGTTATTTAAAATAGAACGCCTACAAGAATTATCTCTTGGTTCTATATGTATTTTGCAATGTACTGAAATTAAGCTTTGTATACTTGCAAATTGCAAAGAGAGACAACTCCATTTCCATGGTAGCATAACTTTAAGAACCGCTCATGCTAACTCATTATTCGCAATTGGAATATTGATAATAAATCTATCTTGATCTAACAAATTACTTTTATTTGCTTATAGATGAAGACAACAAAAACTCAAGTATCTAAGGTTGATTTCTTCTCTACAGCAAGATCACATTGTTTTCAAACATAGATTCAAAAATAGTGGCTGTAATGTCATTTGCCACGAGTTGATGAACTAAGTTTGGAAAATTATCACATAATGTAGAATCTTTTCTTTCTCATTTATCAACATTACAAAGTTGGTATTCCTAAGAGGCAAGTCTTTCGATACTGTTCCATCTTGCAAGGGTAAACACGTCATGTTCTGCTCTCAAGGTTTTCATTCCTTCTCATTGCCTATATAACGATTATTGATAAGGAAATGCAATAAATTTATTTCAGTAAAAAAAACTACCAACAGTATTACAAAGTATACAAAAACTGAAATAGGCTCAGTTAAAAATACCAATGCCTCTTTCCATGTAAGATTAGGGTGGACAACATGAATTAAATAATGTCATGAGGTCCTATTCATAAAATTACGCAAATGATAACTCAAATAAAATAAGCATTCTTTCAATTGGTTTAAAACCATTGGATGTGTAGAAAACTCAATAAACACCAGACAGCCGTAGCGCTGTTCACGTATGAACCATCTTTACAGCCACCAGCAACCGGAAAGCAGTCAAATGTGAAAGTATGAAGCTAGTGATAGATTCATCATGACAGAATCAGACCTCTCTTTTCTAAATTTACCAGTCAAGGAAGTACTATTCTTCTCAATGACTGGGAATCTAAGCTGCAAACGTCGTCCACCTTAATTTCAGTGGCTGGTCCAGATGACATTTCCGAAGTATTCACATCATTAGAAAGCGAGTACGCATCATCAGCACCTTGCCCGCGTAATGCAGAGCCAGGTTAGAAGACTCGTTGCTAGTGTCTATGCCAAAGGCACATGCCTATGATCGCTTTTTCAGATTCCTGAAAAAACAATATTTTCAGATTTTGTCAAGGACTGAATTTAGAAATAGCTTTAAGAAAAGTTATGAAGTTGATAAGCACACACAAAAATATACCTGGATACCAACGAATATATAATGTGGCATCTGAAGTTTCAAGTTCCCCTTAACAAAAAGTGTAGTGAAACCTGTAGATAAAGAAAACAACTTGTGACAATAATACAGGCACGACTTAAAAATCTTAAACTTCCTACAAATCAGATTTCTTTAGAATACATGGATCAACTTTGAAGGCTCTATCGATGAGAACAACTATCAGGTACCTCAGACAATAGACTGTCATGAGAATTTATAAGAAAATATTTATGGTGTTTCTGCAACTAAAACAGATCAAACATTTTTCTCTCAATAACCCCCTCCTCTCCAAAGACAAACAAATCTATTCAGTACAGAACACACACATGAAATAAGAATAAAAAATCCTTGATCTGATTATTAGAGTAATCAAATTCGAATGAAGGTAGATGAGGTAAAGTGCTCAAACCAGATGCAATACAGCACAATAGGCAGACTACGAGGACGTAAGCAGCAAAAACTGAAACTTGATCATCAAGGAAAAATCTCGAAAATTTCTTGATGATGCTAGAAAATAAGAAATATCTTACTTGATGTCTTCTCTTCCACTGATTAAAAAAGTTGCTTCCTATGAGTTCAAATATGTGATCTCGCATTTCATCATTTGTCAGCAAGCAAGCACCTGATTTTACTGCAGCATACGAGCCAATTACTGAACCCCAAAGTATAATTAAGGGCATAAAGTTCAGCACAAAACAAGTGATAAAAATTGATAATGTAACAGAGATTTACATCATAGAGATTTAAAGATTCCAAAACTAATTTTTGACCAGTGTTAAAATGAAATAGCGCATAATGAAACTGCTTCAAAGTGATGAAAAGTGTGTGTTAGAGAGTGTTATTGGAATTTTCATTTAACAATATTACATACACAAATTATTTAGACCAAAAATTAGCGCACAGGTAAATAAAAATATATTGATAGCACTTAAAAAAAAATGAAAAACTAACATTACATTAAGAAAGCTCTTCTATGAGAAATTTAATTATCTGGGCCTGATTCAAGGGGTGAGAACTGTTTGTGTCTTGTAAAGACCACTTCCGCCATATTTCTAGTTGATTTGGGATCTCAACACACACCCTTATGCCAAAGACTGGACCTCGAAAGTGTATAGTTTTTAGGATTGGACATCTACAGGTTGTCCAACATCAGATATAGTATGATTACGATGGACTATTTTTTAACCTAGAATGAGAAATTTTAGATGCTCATTCTTTTTCTCTCCAAAACTAATTTCCCATATGGTATTATTAGTCTGGTTTTCATTTGAACTTCACATAACTAGTGTTGAGATAATCATACATATTTTATTGGCAAACCAAATATTATTTACATCGGTACCACTATGAATAGCACCTAGAAATCTATATATGTACCAAAAACTTGATATAGTTAACAAACAACAATCTAGCAGTATTTTAAGTAGTGATAACCCTTCATCCAAATATTAAGGCATTAAATTAGCAGTTATAGTAAAGAAACAATCAAACATTTTACAAAACAATAATGTTGTCCAACAATGAACACACAAGTGAAGTAAAGTAAACTTTGCAATTTACCAATCATCGT
>PGWS01016992.1:0-18185 GCA_002896235.1 Cicer reticulatum
TATATATATATATATAAATATAAATAATGTGTTTGTTCATGCTCTAATAATCACATTTATTCATTCGATAGTGCCTTAAAAGTTTATCGAGTTCAAAGAGGTGCTAAAGTGTCGAAGCAGAAGTCTAATAACATTACATGGATCTCAATAAAGTGCCCTCGTCAAACAAATAACATCGACTGTGGGTACTACATATTGAGATTCATGAAGGAGATTGTTGAGAAGAATAAAACTATTATCCCAGAAACGGTACGGTATTTGCATTATATGATTTTCGTATATAAATTATCTATATATTTGATACTAACTTAATATAATATGTTCAATTTTTATATTGCAGTACTTTGACAATTCCAGTCCATCATATTCTGAGGAAGATCTGATGGAATTAAAGGAAGACTGGTGTCAGTATGTGCTTGACTTGCAAATTATTTGATTTTCTGGGAAATAGCTTGCTGTTGGGCAAGGGATCTGAATATTATATGGTAGCTAGTGCATATAATGTATATTCTGTTAGTTATTATATGTAAATGATCATAGGACACAATATATGAACATGCATATGGATCTGAATGTAGTTTAGGTTGTAAATTAGGTTATATATATATACGTATTTGAATGTAGTTAATTAGGTTGTAAATTAGGTTGTATATATGTATCTGAATGTAGTTACTTAGGTTGTAAATTATAGAGTTACAGAGGTTGTAAATTACAGAGTTACAGAGTTACATATATGTTAATAAAGTTACAGAGTTCTGATTTCTGTTCTACTGATTGTGTGAACTGCTTATGGTATTTGAATATGTTTTGTTGTTGTGTGCACTGATTGTGAAGTGATTTTGGATCAAAATAATTTTGGATACAAAGATAAAAGACAGCGTTTTTTTTAAAAAATGCCATAAAAAGCGCTTTTCATTTCAAATAATTAATTTACAGCGTTTAAAAAAAAAACACACATTTTACAGCGCTTTTTTTAAAAGGCGCTGTAAAATGTTGTTCTAAAGCGCTTTAATGGTGCACATTTTACAGCGCTTTCTTGAGAAAGCGCTGTAAAATGTACAAGAAAAGCGCTGTAAAATGCAGACCCATAATATGAAATTCTGGGTGGGCATTTTACAGCGCTTTGTTGAGAAAGCGCTGTAATATGCACACCCATATATGAAATTATGGGTGGGCATTTTACAGCGCTTTCTCAACAAAGCGCTGTAAAATGCACACCCATATATGAAATTATGGGTGGGCATATTACAACGCTTTTTTGAGAAAGCGCTGTAAAATGCAGACCATAATATGAAATTATGGGTGTGCATTTTACAGCGCTTGTGTTAAAAAGCGCTTTAAAAGCAGACCCATAACTCATATAATGGGGTGCATATTACAGCGCTTTTTTGTGAAGCGCTGTAAAATGTGCATAACAAGCGCGCGTCGTATTTACATGTTTTATAGTGCTTTTTTAAAAGCGCTGTTGTATCATTTACAGCGCTCGATTCCACAGCGAAAAAAGCTGTAAATGGCTTAAAAAAAGCGCTGTAATATGCGTTTTTTCGCGTAGTGACTCTGGAAAACTTGTTTGAAGTTCTGTGTTACAGAAGCCTCTTTCGGAAAACATTTTTTTCAAGTTCTCTGGTATAGAAGCCTCTTCCAGAAAACATTTTTTGAAGTTCTCCGGCACAGAACACTCTTCTGGAAAACTTTTTTGAACTTCTCCGGAACTGAGGCTTGTTCTGGAAAACTTGAGGCTTAATATTTCCGACAACGACGACGATTTATGGTGTATTAATTATTAATTATGTTGTATTAATTATTATGGTGTATTCATTATTTATAGTGTATTCATTATTTTATGGTGTATTAATTATTAATTATTTATGGTATATTATTATTTAAAAATATTTATGGTGTATTATTTATGGTATATTATTATTTTAAAAATTGTGTGTACCAGAAGTCTTTTTTAGAAAGTTTTCCAGAAACACCTTATGTATTGGAAATCTATCCAATAAAGTTTTCCGGTAAAAATTTTTTGTACCATAAAACTTGAAAACATTTTCAAAAAATAATGTGTACCAGAATTCTTCAAAAAAGTTTTTCGAAAGTTACCGTAAAACTTTTATCTACCGAAAAAGATAAAATGATTAAAAATAAAGTAACTTTAAATTGATAAAAGTAAAAAAAAAAAAGGTATAAATGGCATTTTCATAAAATTATGGGGGTATAGATATAGATATGAGGGTAATGGTAAACTTTTCTTAAGATAATAGTCAAACTTTTTGAACGATTTGTCTGAGAAAATTAATGCAATTTTATGTAGTGTTGAATTGATAGGTTGAATAACATAATTTAATTGTTTAATTTCTCAGTTAAATTAATTTTATACTTTTATTTGGTACATATTTTTATTTTTAGTAAATTTATCCTATGTATTCAATTATTACTATTATTTTAATATTACTATCATTATTACTATTATTATTATTTTTATTTTTATTAAATTTAGTGCACATTTTTGATTATTTACTTTCGTATTTAGATGATGTTAAATTAGTTCTAATAAGTATTATTTCATTTAAGATAAATATTCAATTTTTAATAATTTTTACCATAAAACTAATAATTCCTAAAGAGTATTGATTCATAGAAATTATTGCCTTAGTCATTAACAGATATAATTTATGAATATTTAAGATAATAATTACTATTCAAAAGAAAATGAAAAATGAAGACTCTAATGAGATTTAATTTTTTAATAAATAAAAATGAAATAGACAGTTATGTGTTACCATAAAATGGTAACCTATCTTGCCTATAAATTAAGGGATGCTTGTAGTGGTTGATCATCTGAAAACTTTATAAAAACCTAAAGTGTATAGTGTATACAAATAATTAAATTAAGATGACGGGGAAGAAGATTATTGCTTTTTTAACGCTTGTAATGGTTTTAGGCTTGCAAGTGACAACATTGGATGCACGTCAAATTGATGACATCAGTTGCTCTGAGGCTTATTGTTTTATTGGATGCCATGTGTACCCTTTTGACAGGAATTAGTGCCCAACCACACCATCTACTTCCTGTTGTGAAGGAGCCACAAAATTAAAATTCAAAGGCGGGACACCACTCAGGTTCGACGGATGTTTATGAATGTCCTCAAAGGAAGCTTCAATGAAATTTGGCTGTATAACTCGACAGAACAAAACAAACTCCCACAACTTTGGTGAACATTAGTCTTTCTTTTTCTATTGATCCTAGTATTGACTGCAACACGTAAGTTTGCCTTTCACTTTCTTGTACAATCACCACCAATAATCGGATTATAACATTTTTTAAAACAAATGTTAATATTAATAATTATTTTCTATAATGAGAAAGACTTAAAATGATGACTTTATATTTTATTACAAAACCATCTATATTGGTGGATTTATATTTATCCACAGGATTTCCATACATCTACTACCATAATGGGTTCAAGCATATTCACGAAGTTAGCTAGAGTACAACAACAAACACTTATCTAAGCAACAATAAAGTGAAAAATTGTACCAACTCTTTAAAGTTGGATAGTTTTTAGCTCTATATTTATGAAAATTTGAATCATATTTATTTTTATCTATTTTCTGTTTTTAAATTTCTGAAGTGTAATATTATATTTTTGGAATTCTATTATACGAAAAAAATTACTAAATAAAATATAATTTTAATTTATAAAATACTGAAAAGTTTTACTCTACCAAACCAACAAACACATAAAACATGTTTTCTACATGAACACCATTTTCTTCCATCTTTTAAAAAATAAATGCTAACAACTCGATAAAAACATATATAAAATTTCATCATGATTATTTCAATTTCATAGTTTTCCCTAACTAGTTTACTTTAAAATCAACTAATAACTTTTTCAATTGTATTTCAAAAATAATGAATCAGAGTATTCACAATTACAAAATAAAGTTAATATGTTAAACAAAAGAAACTCTTAAAGCCAAAACACTTGGTGTTTTACTACCCAAAAATTAAATCCTAGTTGGTCATAACTTAGGACAGCTTGTGAAACTCACCCAAAAAGTCTAACACCAGTACAAAAGTATATTCGGAGCCATCCAACAGCATTGTTATTGTATTCATCGCATTTCTCCTACTAGTTGAAGTCTGCACATTATCTCGCTCAATAACCACTATATGGTGACGTTCCTGTCAAATGTAAGGGTCTCTCCAAATAACAAACACAGAGCAAATAAGCAATTGGATATATTAGTTGTTATAGAAAAAATATATAAATAAATCATCTCACTTCATTGTAACAGTTAAAATCACATAAGCACCAAAGATACAAATCTGCATGTATTTGTAGAAATTTTTCAAATGTTTTACAGTTAATTACTTCAATCATTTTAATCATCCAACCTTATGTGGTAATTGTGAATTTTTTTATTGAGTAAATTTAGAATCACTTTTAAATTTAAGAACACAAATCTGCATGTATTTTAGAAATATTTATCAAATGTTAAAGTTAATGACTGTCGATCATTTTAATCATCGATCTTTGCGGTAATTGTGATTTTTTTATTTTATTTTAAATCGGATATATTAGAATTTTAATTTATAAACATTCAAACTATTATTAATATTGGCAAATGAATCATAATCATTAACATTTTAGTTACAAAATATTTGGTTACAAAATATTAATTGTCAAACAATTATAAGTATACAAATGAATTACTTTAATTTCATCTATTATATATATTTGCATCTATTATATTAATGATAATAACAATAATAATAATATAATCATAATAATCTATAAATTAGAATATTTTAAAGTTTCAAATTCTAATTAGTTTTAGTCATTTGATTTCGGATGTTACACCTCACAATATGTGTTATTTTCACTAATGTGCTAAACAATTAAAATTTTATCTTTGCACTTATTTCTTGATCACACCTTAATCAATTCCAACATTCACCTTTCAATATAGAAATGAGTTTTTACATCCACCTTTAAAGTCAGAAAGGATTTTTTAACCACCTTTCAATCTATAAATGATTTTTACAACCACACTAATTTTACAAAAAAAAAAAGACATGAATTATAAATGATATATATGATAAAAATGTTGAGGATCAAAAATAATTTGAGCACACTCCATGGTATCAATAAGCAAATCAACGTACCTCTATTATAAACCATTAAAATATTAAACCAAAACCTTACCTTCACTCAACTTCAAAAATAATAACATCTCTATATGATGTAAAAGCTTGCTTTGAGATATACAAATTTCTTTGAAAGTTCTTAAGAATGGTTGAGCATGTGGTTCATTTGGCACTACTAGAAAAACTCAATTTAGCGTCGCCCAAAGTTCACGCTATAGGCCAAAAAACTGACACTAATGTTGATTAGGTGGATTAGCGTCGGGTCGGACAGATAATGGTCGAGCTAATACTAGTGCTCGCCTGAATCTGAAGCATATTAGTGTCGCTAGACCTTCTATACAGCCGACGCAACCACAAAAATAGGACATCTAACACTAGTATAGCTATACATCGATACGTCATCTAAAAAAATTCATTTGGTCGGATGGCTGAACTAAAGTCAACAAAGTTGAGTCAACAAAATATGTAGCGTTCGCCCAAATAACGCTACGGTCAAATATAAAATCAACTTTTATTTATAATACAGTGTCGGTCAGGCCGACTGTTAGAGTCAACATTGTTGCAAAGTCAACAAACGATTAGCGTCAGACAAAGCCAATGTTAATTGTAAATTATTAGTTTCTTTATTTTTTATATTTTTTAACACTTGTTCAATTATATTTTAACATCTTATAAATATAATTGATACTTAGAGAAACATTAAACAGTCAAATGCATGAAAACATAATAAACGCATCATAAATCATTATGTGTTCTCAAACTACAAATATATAACATAGTATTCCAAGATAACAACCGACTAACAAATTACTATTACATAATTGTCACCGATGACTACAAAAAGTAACGATAGCTAGTGAGATTAGGTCGTCCAGTGACAAGTCGTCCAAATCATCATCATAATAAGGATGCGAAGGAGGGATGACTCGCGCTAAATGATCTACCAGCTGATTGAAGATGGAAATGTGGATACCCATGGATGTCAGTTAGTGGATAAATTATATAATATCTATAGAGAAACCGTGAGTAAATTTGTTATTAAGTAATTTAATTTTTTTTAATTGGTTTCCACGGTTTATCCGTAGGTAAAATAAAAAACTTCGTGGGTAACATTAAAAAAAAAAGAAACTCAACTTGAAGTTGCCAAAATTTAATCGTATTTTTTGTTACCACCGATTATCCGTAGGTAATATCCGTGGGTAAATTGAAAATATGGTTTTGAATATTACTTTGTTTTTTTTTAAAAAAAAAGTTAAGGCATTTTTTAGAAGGCATTTCTGAATTCAGTAAGCAAACAAAACCCTTCACAAATTTGAGTTCAGTAAGCAAACCCTTCAACGAGTTCAGTAAGCAAACAAAACCATTCGCAGTCAAACCCTTTGCAAACCCTTCGCAATCAAACCCTTCAACACCGTTCACCGTTCAAACCCTTCAACGCCGTTCGCCGTTCGTGTTCACCGTTCGCCGTTCGTATTCGCCCTCTCTTCCATCTCTGTCGTTCGTGTTCGCCCTCTCTGCCACTTCAAATCAACGTTGTTCGCCCTCTCTGTCGGTACCGTTTTTATTTTGCTTGGATTCTGATTTTGTTTTGCTTGGAATTTGATTTTGTTTTGCTTGGAATCTGATTTTGTTTTGCTTGGAATCTGATTTTGTTTTGCTTGGAATCTGATTTTGTTTTACTTGGAATCTGATTTTGTTTTGGTTGGATATTGTTTGCTTGGATATTTTTGCTCCCAAATCAGCCGGTTCTGACAGGCTCCCAAATCAGCCGGTTCTGTTTTCAAAAGATAGGCATAAAGTGGTCATGGGATACAGTTGAGTAGGTTCGACATTTGGGTAAGTTTGAGGCATAGGCTCACTATAATGGTCTCTCTGGGATAACAAGTTGACATATGGTTGAGCATCAGCCTAAATCTGAGCTGTGTTAACTGAGTCCTCGGACTATTCCTTTTTGGTTTTTGCCATTCCTACAAAGTCACAAGCATATGAGTTTCATTGGTATGGTAATTGATTTATTGTTCTACTGCCAATTATAATCTAAATATACAAGGTACACATTAAAGAAAATGGTGTATTATTTGGTACAAAAATGCCCAATTACCACAATCAAATTGTCATTTTGACATTGTCCATAGTTTGGAGTGGTGGCAACACTAGTCTCTCAATTGTACCAGCACCATAATTTGTATTTGTAGCTTTACATATGATTATAAATCTAAAATCTTGACTAACTCATCAGAATATGACTTTTTCTCGTGATATGAAATTGTTCTCTTTTACCATATAGCTACTTGTTAGTACCTTGATTAAAAAATCACCCAACATGACTTATTTTGTTGAAATCAATTATAACAATCTTCCATCTATATGCAAATGAATTCCATAACATACACAATTGCATCCCTGATCATATAATAAAAGTCCTAAATTACTCCATTTCATGAACCCGATTAACTCATTTGGCTGTTTGTCACGATCACAAACTCTCATCTACTTATGTTGCCCCCTTCACTTCTCTTCTAGTGCAGATTTTAAGAGGGAAATGAAGGGTTGGTGTAATAATAACAACAACAATTTCAACTATGACCCTTTGGATTATGTATGTAGTCTTAATTTATTTAAACAGGTGTTTGATATTGCATCCTAGTTGCAACAACTTCTGTTTAGGTAAAATAAAATAGTTGTTCAACAAATGTCGTATGTTATAACATTGTTTTACTTATGAAGCCAACAACTACAACCAACAATTAAATGAAGAACTAAAAGCAATTTCTCACGTATGGAATCTATCAATCGTTCATCAATTAACAATAACCCATGTAAAAATCTTGCAAATCACTTTACAAGTTTACAGTGACTTTACAATGACAACTGATAACTCCCAAAGACCATAGCTCAACTTCTTTACTTGTGCAAGGAAACAACAAAAACAATTATAGTAATCACTTAGCAAAAATAGTTATGCCCATATTAACAAATTGGTGCTCCACTTAATGTGCCAAGTGGGTAGTAGTAGTAGTAAAAGGTGGGAAAATCAGTTGAACACGTGTCTGATATCTGAGCAGCTTTGAAATAAGAAGCTTACTTATACAGGGGGTTTGTGCAGTATCTATACATCACTCATGGTGTTATTTATTTTATCTTCTCTTTATATGAATCTTTTGTAATGCACATGAATGGAATGAGAGCTGATTACAATTGGTTGCAATTGGTTGGAATGTGTTCTTATTTGTGCAAAAGGAATGTTAAGTTAGTTTGACAATTTTACAGCAATAACTTGTTATAGTTAGTTTGACAATTTTAAGTTAGTTAGATGCAGCAGCTAAATTATCTGCAAACTATTTTACAGCAAATATTGCATAACTATTTATAGTTAGTTTGACAATTAGTTTATGTTTGGAGAACATTATTTTGAATTTGAACTTTGAGTAATAACTTGTTTGAGGTTTGTATAGGTATCCTATTTGATATGTAAAATTACATTCTGTTCACAGTTTCATCGCTCCTCATTTATTTGTTTGTCCTTCAAAATATGGATGGCTACCATCCATATCGTAGTTGGGTATATGATAAACTTTATGTTCAACGAAGGGGGTTGAAACCAGCCTTCGCAAAAGGTGTTGAAGAGTTTATAACGAAGGCAATAAGTCGAAATCAATTTGTAAAAGATGGTGGCATCAGATGTCCTTGTCACAATTGCATGTGTAGCGGTATATTGTCTGCAAGTGAAGTCAAACTTCACTTGTATAGGTTTGGGTTCCAACCAAATTATTGGTATTGGACTGAGCATGGTGAAGAAGCCCCACATATTGACCCAGAAAATATTCCAAGTAGTAGTGGAAATATTGATAACGATGATCCGTTTACTTAAATCCAACATATGGTCAATTGATGCATTTGGTCCTACGTATGACTTCCAAATATGGCGGTGATGAAGGCAAAACGAGGAAGAGATAATGAAGAGCCCCCAAAATGATGATGCTCAAGACTTTTATGATTTGTTTAACTGCTGCACAAACCCTTATATGAGGGGGCTTCTGATTCAAAACTTTCAATATGCGTGAAACTTTAGCTTGCAAATCAAATTGGAAGTTCCACAGAAATGTCTTGATTTCTTTGCAAGCATCTGTGAGATGTGTGTCTTTTAAGGATTCACTTCGAAAAGTTTTTACCAGCGAAAAAATTGGTGACAATGCTAGGATTGAAGTCTGAGAAAATGAATTGTTGTGTTAAAGGTGGCATGTTGTACTACAAAGACAATAGTGCGATATAGAGTGTAGTTTTTTGCCATGAACCTCGATATGTTCCTCGTAAGCCTGAGGGATAGTAACCATAAAGACATTCCCAGTTAAGAGGATGTTCTATATGCCGATCACTCCAAGGTTAAAAAAGATTGTATGCATCAACAGAAACTGCGCCTAAATGAAATGGCATCAACATAATAGATCGAGTTCAGGCAGTTTACGTCATCCATCAGATGAGGGAAGCTTGGAACCATTTGATGCAAAGTATCCAACTTCGCAAATGAACCAAGAAATGTAAGGCTTGGTTTATGTTCTGATGGCTTCAACGCCATACATTCAGGCCTCTTCACCCCATATTCTTGTTGGCCTGTTGTGTGACCTCGTATAATTCCCGCGAAATGTGCATGACTAAACCATTCATGTTTTTGACTTGTCTCATACTTGGACCATTAAACCAAAAGCAAACATTGATGTATATTTACAACCGTTAATAGATGAGCTTAAACAGTTGTGGAGTGAAGGGACTTTGACTTATGATATATCCATGAAACAAAAATTTTGTAAATGAGGCAACCTTAATATGGACAATTAACGATTTCCTGCTTATGGCATGTTATCTGGATGGAGTACCCAAGGTAAGTTGGCATGTCCGGTGTGTATGGATGGAAATAAGGCTTTTACCTTAAAATACGGTGGCAAAATTTCATGGTTTGATTGTCACCGTCGTTTCTTACTCATAACATGCATTTAAGAAGATAGTAAAAAGGGTTCACTAAAAATAGGGTTGTGAAGCGAACCTCCTCAACATTGACCGGTGAAGAAGTTTGGGGTTGGGTTCACAATATTCCACGAGTGATAGATTAATGCACCATTCTAAATTGTCCAGGGATATGGAGTTACATAATGGACTAAACGAAGCATATTTTGGGATCTTCCATACTGGAAAGATAATTTATTAAAGGCATAATTTAGATGTCATGCATATAGAAAAAAAGTTCTTTGATCATGTGGTTTAACGCTGTCATAATGTAAGAAGAAGACTAAGGACAATGAAAAAGCACGAATGACTGCATCATTTGCCAACGTAGCGACTTGGAGTGGTTCACATAACAATGGAAAAATGACAAACCTAAGGCAAATTATTGTCTTAACGTCTAATGAGCAAAGAATGTTTGTAAATGGATAAAGGAGCTTAAGAGCCAGATGGGTATGCTTCTACTTGGCAAGATGTGCAGATGTTAAAGGACAAATGAAATGGGAGAAAAGCCACGATTGTCACGTATTTATGGAGTGTTTGCTTCATTTGCATAGTTCACTGCTGACCATGTGTGAAACCATTACAGAATTAAGCATCATTCTTTAAAAGCTTGTGCAGCAATACCTTAAGACACGATTGAATGGTCAAATTGGGTGAAACTATTCCATTATCTATGCAAACTTGAAAAGAATCTTCCACCAGATTATTTGATTCAATGGACATCTTCTTAATCACCTACATATGAGGCAAAATTGGTGGTCCAGTTTCAATATCGATTGGATGTATCATTGAAAGGTATTTTTTATTCACATTAGGATTTCATTTTTTTGTTCAAATATTTTCACATTTATTAAGTTATTGCTCTCACTTTTCAAAATGATGGGTGATTTAAGCGCATAGTGGAAAACAAGGCTAGAATGAGGATCAATATAGTATGATCATCTTCCATCGAGAGACAACATATTTTTGTTCCACTATTGTCATCAAAACAAACTCTTGTTTGATAGAAGCCAGCGTAAATGAAGGGCAAAATTAATGATGTTGTCACGACAACACGATCAATTAGCAATCAATTAGGACGTCCTATGGGAGCTCAAACTTGATTGGTTAAGTGATGCTGAAAGAAGGTCTGTCATATACAACATCCTCATCAATTGCAACGAGGTCAAGCCATATATGAGTTAAGAAGTCTGTAAAGCACACACCCACATAACTATCCAAATACTTGTAATACACATTCTCTCATATATTGACAACGCCTTTTGCACTCTAATTCCTTATTGAAGACGATCCTATATCTCAATACACGCGTATACATCGGAGAATCCCCAGAATGGTTTCGTGCATATGTAAGTATTATTGAAGTTTAATGCAAATAAATTAGAACTTCTCACCTAACTATTGTGAATATCATGTTTGTATAGGCCAGTGACAAGGAAAATGGTGTGACTAACCCTAACTTGTTATCATTAGCTTGGAGTCCTGACTCAATGGTCAAAACATGGCACAAGTATTACATTAATGGGTACAAATTTCACACAAAAGCTTGGTCTCAGGGTAAGAAAACCATAAATAGTGGAGTTTATGTGAAAGGGGTTACTGGAGGAGGGGAAGATGATTTCTATGGAGTCATCCAACATATCTTCGAGTTGGAGTATTACAAATTGCCTCACAAGGTAGCCTTGTTTTATTGCCAATGGTTTGATCCTAGACGAAATAGAGGAACCAAAGTTCATCCGCAATATGATATTGTAGATATCAAGATGAATCGGAAATATGATCTCTATGATCCCTTCATAATTGCACAAAAAGCTAGACAAGTGTATTATGTACCTTATCCTAAAATGTGAACTGATAAGCGTCACTGTCTGCCGTATCAAAACAAAGCCTATGGGTCATGTAGAGGTGGACGGAGTCGATGAGGACATGCCTATCAGATGAAGATATGGCACATGTTGAACAATTAACTGAAATTGAAGAAATGGTGGCTTGCACGATGACACCATAGCGATGAAGAAGTCAATGTAACGTTTTTTTCCAAATATCCAATTTATTAATGATAGTTGATCATGGTCGATGAAGATGGGGATGATTCTTCAATTGACGTTTGACTTTTCGTAAAGTATAAATATGAGTTGATTATTTTTAAAATCTATAATCTACCTTTTTATATATTAGTTTACATCTTGAATTGTTATTGTTTGTTTGAAGTGTGTATGTGCTAATTGTTATTATTCATCTTATTCTTTATATAGATGACTCAAAAGAAAAGATTAGACTCAAGCTTCAATTCAAGAAATCGAATCATTACCGTAAGGTAACTCAAGCAGCTCAGTAGGTACAAGCAACAATTGATCAATTGCCACTAGATGTCCATGCACTACAACCAACCTCACACTATGTGCGGCATCCCACCCAACAACTTGTTCAACCTCCTACCCACAAGCTGCAGTGCTTCAATCCAACCTAATAAGGTGCATGGTACTGAACCAATTATAGTGATGGCACACCGAGTTTTGTCCCAGAAGACAACATTTCCCCGATTGCTATCATTCCACCGTCACAACCATTAACATCTGTTGCCTCACGACATACTTAATTCAGCTAAACCACCACTTCAACACATGTTGCTTATTGGTAATAAGACTCAAGGGTCACGATGCTCCAATTCTAGTCATGGGTTGCGCTGATGGGAAGAACAATGATATGGCCGGATGGGTCGAGGGTATGTAACAAATTCTGATTAATTTTCATTACTACATGAGGATTAGGGTACGTTTCAAGTTATTTTTAGAAATGTGATGTTTTTTAAAAAAATTGTTTACAAGTGGTTACCGTGTAGGGTGGCCTCGAGAGCCCTCACCTCAGTCATTACATCACAATATGTTGACCGTATATCCCTAGCTGGAGAGCAATCCCAAAACACTTTGGAACGTTGGTTCAACAAATTTGGTGTTAAGATTAGTTATATATCTTGTTAATAAGTTCAACTAATGTGTGGGATACTAATTAAATATATAACTTATTTGTAATGTAATTATTGCAGGAAAAAGTTGCTTGGTTGCCTGAGCACAATTTCAAATTAAGAATATCTTCAATACAAAAGGATCAATGCGTCTTTCTGATATGTTGATGCAGCGAGAAAGAGTGCAAGTGTCCAACTTGGATGGGAGAAGTGTTTGGAATGATCTTGAGAAGATATGGATGGATCCCGTCGTATAAAGAGATATCAAATCGAGCTAAGAAAAATCGTGCTTCTTCTAGAAGGAGGAGCTGTCCATACAGGTGGATCTATATCCATGCTGAACATACCATTCGGATGGTACGCTTTCTATGTCAAAGTCCTCACTGTATAACCATTTAATGTTTGACTTAGGACATGTCCTACTATTTGCTATTTTTATTGTTTTGTTTGTTTGCTGTTTCAATGCATGCAGAGTTATTTTGCTAAAATATTTTTGGTGTTGTTTCTTTTTCTGGCGAAATTTGACTCTCATTTTGTTCAACGGTTCTGTTGTTGTTTATTTTTTTTTAAGGCTTAAGAGTTAGGTAGAGACCCATATTGGATGAGGTCTTTTTAAAACTCACACTAAGAAGAAGGACAACCTCTTGGTTGATGAAAGAGCAAAAAAACATATGTAAGAATATTATTCATTTATTAGTTTCTTTCATTTGTATTTTCTTGTAAAATAGTAATTTGACTATGTTGCATGATTTTCTATTTGAGTAGGAAACATTTCCAGGTAAGTTGCAACAAGCCTTCTAAAGGTGGGAAGCATCTAGTAGTTGTAGCCAAGTGGGTTAATGCGGAAGCTCGCTTAGACATGTGGGTCAATCTGTCTGGGGGAAGATAAAGGGAGGATCTATGGTGCTGGAAGATAGATCCTCGCTTTATAGACACAGGTGTCGCAAGTTAGTTCCAGATTCTTGTCCATCTAGAGGTTGCGCGCCAATTTCTTGTCTCAACAATCTAATGAGATAGCTGCACAGATATGCAGCATTTGAGGAGCGAGCAAAAGCGGCAGAACACGAGGCACGAGAGGCGCGAGATGAGCTAAGGAAAGTTGAGCAACGTCGACAAGAGGAAGTTCAACAAACAGAGCAACGCACTACAGAACTACAAATGCAGCTAGCAACATTGGCAAAAAGTGTTGCTTCCATAACAGGCTGAGTCATCCCTTCGTCGTCGTCATCAATCCAGATTATGACGAGGATGAGTCTAACGATGATGACAGCGAGGAGTAATACTGTGTTTCCAGTTTCAATTTCGTATAGTAGTTATGACTACTTATTTGTTTAGACTTGTAGGCATTATTTCCGTACACTAGTGTCGTTATGTGTACTTTGAAACTTATGGCAATAATAATGTGCTTATTTTGAAACTATGGCAGTAACAATTGTCCTTATTTTGAAGCTTATGAAGTGAGATGTGTAATTTGAAAACACTATTTACATAATATTCACTTTGTTTTGACAATGAGTTTAATATGCTTACCATTAATTTAATATATATATTAAAAAATACAGACTGTAAAAAACAAAAAATAAGAATTAAAATCATTTTTTCATTACCTCACAGACAAATCATGATAATTATCAATATCAAATATAAAATAGAGACTTTGTCAGGATGGTATGTGGTAATGTAACTTACGACTTTTCCGTCACGATAACTATCTACTATTTTATCTACGGCAAATCTATGAGACGTTACCCACACGAGACTCAGTGGGTCATATTACACGGACCAATCCCTAAGTAAGTGTTCCCCACGACTTGTCCGTCGGTAAATATTCCTACGAGCCGATTTAGCTAGGAACTCGTGTCCGTGGGTAATCCGTGGTTAATTTTACGTTATATGGATAATCCGTGGTAAGAAAATATTGCGTAGGTAATAACAGTTTTTCTTGTAGTGCTAATTGAAGGAAACACACTCTCAACTCTCGACGTCCCAAACGGTCTCAATATCTGAAAACAACACTTTAATGATATGCTAAATCCAGTGAATATTAATACACATAATTTAACAAGTATCGTTATCAAACGGACAGTAATCGAAAAAATCTTCATGGCACCCACCCTCTTCCAAAAATATTTTTAAAATATTCATGATATAACTAAGATTTTTCTATAAAACTCATCAATTAATCATCATTCTGCAGAAAATATTCAATCAATTCAATGATGGAGATATACTACTTCCGCAAAGAGAGTATTATCCAATCATGTGGAGCACCCGCTCATCCAGTGTGGGGTACAAGATCCATCTGTGTGGAGTTTAAACTTCATTTTATTGTGCAGTTTAAAACTCATCTATATGTGGGGTACAAGACTCATCAGTGTGGAGTTTAAACCTCGTCTCTTTGTGAAGTTTAAAACTCATCTATATGTGGGGTACAAGACCCATCTATGTGGAATTTAAATCTTATCTCTTTGTGAAGTTTAATACTCATCTATATGTGGGGTAAAAGACCCATCCATGTGGAGTTTAAACCTCATCTCTTTGTGAAGTTTAAAACACATCTATATGGAGCGTAAGCTCATCTCCAACACACACAATCAAAATAATTCATATTTTTAACAATCATATTCGTATAATCATATTTATAATATAATATTTCATTTGAATATAATAACAACAATCATTCAAGAAAATATAATAAAACAATCTTGTAAAGAATATATATTTACAATATGATATTTCATTTGAATATATAACAACAACAATCACTCAAGAAAATGTAATACAACAATCTTTTAAAGAAAATATAGATTTATAATATGATATTTTATTTGAATATATAATAACAACAAACATTCAATAAAATATAATAAAACAATCTTTTAAAGAATATATATCCAAACAATCATAAAAACGGTAATTCAACAAACAGTAGTAAATAAATCAATTCATTATATATTATTACAGTTCCTAAAATCCTAATTTTAATAGAGTTAGATTTTCAACAAAATATAATTTTATAAGAAAGTACCATTCAAAATATCTAACTATTTTCCATCCCAAATTCTCAAAATAAATGTATCATGAAAGTTTAAAGAGTGTGGTTACTCACTCTCGAAGCGTTCTTTGATAAAAAGGTTATGTATATGTTAATCTTTATTAACCGCTATCGCAATCGCAACCGTACTTTTGCTCCTTTTTAGGTTGACATAGTTATATTGAGTTTTTAATTATTATTTTCATCTTGTAGTACCCTAATTTTGTCCAACTTATTTAAAAATAAACTAAAAAACGAAATATATATTAAAAAAGGAAGTAATTATATTTACAATAAGTAGGTTCATCAATTTACAATGCTAAATCAAGTTATAATTTTTAAATTACAATTACAATCAATTTACAACCAAAAATAAAGCCAAAAATAAATTACAATAAAAATCAAATCAGGTCAAGGCAGACCAGAAAGCAACTAATCAGATAAAAAAAAAAACTCTATAAATACATCTTTTTTTACAAAGAGAAGGGACATTTTTTTGGAGGAGGAAAAATCTGAGATTAATACTGATAAAAAAGACATAAAAAGGAAGAGAAGAAGAAACAGGAGGCATCACCGTCGTTCTAACTTCCACCGTACACCACCGTTTTTGTCTTCACTAGTATCTGAAAAGGCATATATCTTCTCATTATCTTCACATTTACAGCTTTTCGAACTTTATACTACTAGATTGGAAGCTAAAACTGTTTTATTTGAAAGATGGAATTTTACTTTATATTACTAGAGTTTTGTTTCAATCACTTATTTACTTAAAAGCTATTTTGAAAGATTTTACATTTGAATATGTTTTTCTATTAAAATGTTTATTTATTTAATAGATCATATTACAAGTCCATGTATTTTTTTTTACCATTTTGTGTGTGTTTACTACTGACTTTATTTTGCAGAATTATTTAAACTTATTTCATATTTAACATCAATTTTTTTTAAAAAGCAAAGAATATTTATAATCGAATTTTAAAAGATTAATTAGATGTGACATCTTTTAATCTTTGAGTTGTTAGGACACAAGTGGTACAACTTGATAGTCCTAAAACTCTCTTTATTTATTTATTTATTCATTTATTTATCTTAATGAACTAATCTAAAATCGATTTATTTATTAGATGTAACTTTTTTTATCTTCGAGTTATTAAAACACAAGTTGTACTACTTGGTGGTTTTGAAACTCAATTTAAAAATCGAGAACAATAAAATATTTTTAGAGGATTAAATTAGATGTGACATCTTCTTTATTCCTTGAGTTTTGGGACACAAGTTGTACAACCTGATTCGTCTTAAAACTCGTATTTTAAAGTATTTATTCAAATTAAACTATTTTATTTTTTTTATTTTGTTAAAACATTTTTTTATCACAAAACAAATTTTCTTTAAAACACACTCAACACATAAACATTTTCTACACCAAGAACTACGTAGCTTTGATTTCTCCATCGCACCGGGAGATACGTAGGAGCAAGATCACATTCTTGTCAAGCACATAAATAAAAATTTCTTTCTTTTGTCCTTTATTTGTTAAGTACATATTTATTTCAAAATCATATTTTAAGTATAGTAATAATTGTTATTCATATTTAATAATAAAGAAAAATAAATATACTTAAGTTAATATTAATTTTGCACAATTAATTATAGGTAACCGTATTTTAACGGATGTCGTAGGGTGCTAATACCTTCCCTACGCATAAACGACTCCCGAACTCAAAATTTGGTTTCAAAGACCATATTTTTTTTTATTTTTACTATTTTAAGGGTTTCCCAATATTTTCCCTTATTTTAAAATTAAATTTTCGGTGGCGGACTCCCATTTCAATTCGAGGGAAACTTGAATTCTTAGCCGCGACACATCTTTGTATCTATCTATTTATATTAAATTATTTATTGAGTGGAGTTGACTAGGTATCCTATATCGCCCCACTTGGGATTTGTTATAAATAAAAACAATACATGTTGATATTCATAAGATTGTTTGTTTGGTTTTAGTTTGGACTCTTTATAATAGATAATTA